>PVIR01031224.1:0-19619 GCA_004026965.1 Petromus typicus | reverse complement strand
TGAACGATGTTGTGAACGCGCTTGTTGCTCTCATCTCCTAAACTAATTGGACCGTGACATTCAACAACTGGTTTACCCGCTTCCAATTGATGTTACATTTGCTAACAGAGCACAAGTTGACCAGTGCAGGGAACTGTATGCAGAAACAGCAGCAATCCCAAATGAAATGCTGCAACTTCAAAACACGATTGTAAAGTACAATCTTTAGGTTCCAGAAAGATTTACCTTGTATATGGAAAAGAAAAACATGGGGTCAGGGATTTAGCTCAGTGGTTCAATGTATTTATTAATGTTTTTGCTCTATAGAGGATTGGTCATGTTAGTGTCACACAGTCCCTCACTGTAGCCATGCATGGGTAAGGAGCATATGATGTGGCATGAGACATGGTCAGAATCAAACACACACCAGACTTCAAAGACTTAGTATAAACTATTGTAATAATTTGTTAATCCTTTCTACATGTCTAATTGATAATATTTTACCTATCTTGTGGTGAAATAAAATGCTATTCATTTTTCCTTTTATAACATGGTACCTAAGACAGTTAAAATTATCTGTGTGAGGGTCTGGGATTTAGCTCAGTGCCTGTTTTGCAAGCTCAAGGGCCCAGGTTCAATCCCCGGTTAACCACATACAATACTGGGTGTGGAGAATCAAACCCAGCAGCAATCAGTACCACACACCACAGTTGCAGGCGTGGTGGCTCACGCCTGTTATCCCAGCATTTGGGAGGCAGAGGCAGGAGGATTGCTGTGATGTGAGTTGGAGGCTGAGCTCAGAGCCAGCCTGAACTACAAAGCTAAATCCTGTCTCAAAAAAAAAAAAAAATTCTCTGTGTGAGTTGCACTATATATTTTTTTAGATAGTGCTGATTTAGATATAAGTAGTCCTAGCGCAATGCTGAAATACTGGCCAGTGATAACAATCCCAAACTCATTTCTTTGTGTTAATGTTTTATTTGTCTGTCAGCCAGTTACCTTGCTGATCTGTATTTCTTTTAGGGGGAAAGAGGAAGGTCTTGTGGAATGGGGTGGGGGAGGGGACATAGGTGCTGTACACTCACTGTGTCACTTGACAGATATTTCAACAAAGCGCTCCAACTTTCTCTGTGCAGACCCCCATTCATGGTGCTAGGACTGTCCCGGTGGGCTCTCAGGCTTTGGGGATCCTATAGCACTTTCTAAAATGTGCATGATTTAGGAGAATTTTAGGTCCATTTTGTTAGTCCATGGTAAGATCTGCCATATGCATATGGATTATTTTATTCAATGTGAACACTTTGTTAGAAAAAGGCTTTATCTAAGTCAAATGAATTTGGAAAAGCTGGCAAACTTTTGGCAGTGGCACGGTCAGCCTATCTCATTGCAAGTTCATTTTCTTCTTCATACTTTCTGAGAAAGTCCAGATTTCATTTTTATGAAACTCCTTTTTCCTTCTTCCCACAGTGGACAGGAGATAGGGTTCTAGGAAACACCTTAGAAGACACCGTCTTCTGAAAGATCGTGAAGGTACCTTGGGATACATGCACCTAACAGAGAGGGGTGACATGCAGTGGCCTGGACAGTAATTCATGGCTCATAAGAAAAAAGCTTTTTAATTTAAAAAGAAAAAAAATGACTTCTTTGTTAATGTTCAACACAGAAAGCAAGAATCTTTCGGGAAGAGTCCATTGTCAACTTCTCAACAACTGGTAATGACTCTTGGCTCCCACACTACACATTTCTGTGGCTACACAGCAGTATTTCAGCTTCTTTCAATGTCTCATAAAAATCACAGCTAATAAAGTGCAATCGGCACCTGAAGGAAGGGTGCTTGCTGCTGACTGTAATATACTGGGCTCCGCAGCACTTCAAAGGCCAGGCAGTTCCTTCTGTCTACCTTGCCCCAGTTTCTGTCCCCAGGTGAAGATTCACCATGTGAGCTCTGGGAAAATCTGTTCTGAGTTTTCCTTCAAGTGTTCCGTATCCCTTTAAATCAGCTGTTTCATTTGACAGCTCCTAGCTCGGGCTCGTTTTTTCAGCAGGGAAAGGGCATATTCTCAACTTCCATTTGGCCCTTTTGTCTCTCTGCATCCTCTCTCTCTGACTGCATCGCTTCCCATTTGCTCTTTATGGAAGACGAAGCACATGTGTCTGTGAGAGGAGCCTGACAGTTTTAGTATGAAGTCAATACTAAATTCAACATTTTTTTGATGACTATCTCTTTATACTTAAGAAATAGTTCATTCTTAGCTATGTTTGGGTATCAGACACATAGTCACAAGGAAATGTGACAAAAATTTCTATGGAATTTCAACTGAAAAAAGTTTCCCATGTGTCCAGAGCCTTCTGTGAACCTTTCAGTGTTGCCTGTCTTTATATTGGATTGAAAACTCTGGGTTCTTAGAAAATATTTTGTGAAAATGTGCAGATTACTTTTTTGCTTTTAAATGTCACTTTTTTCTTTTACCACTCTCAAATGTGAAGAGTGTTGCTGAATCCTGACAAAACATGTGCACAATACTCCTGATAATAAAATTAGATGGCAGATGCTATGTGATTGATCTCACAGTGTGGTGGTGGTGACATACCTTCAAGTTTGAACTGCTTTTTTCATTCCTCTCAAGAGAAAACATATTTTTCCAACTTATATCCATATACTTATAAAGAAGTTAAAAACAAACAAACACATGATACTTATCAGAGGAAGAAGTAAAAGAAGTTAAGAAACATACAAAGAAATACTCAACATCACTGGTCTTTTGAGAGATGTAGATGAAAAGAACACTGAGATTTCATCTCACTCCACAAAGAATGGCTGCTGTCTCAGAATTAGCCAGCAACAAGTGTTGGCGAGGCTGCGGAGAAAAAGGAACCCTTCTCCACTGTTGGTGGGAGTGTAGACTCATTCAACCCCTGTGGAGATCAGTGTAGATGTTCCTCAAAAAACTGGTAGTAGAGGTCCCATTTGACCCTACTATTCTTCTGCTAGGGATATACACAAAAGAATTAAATGATTCATATCACAGCAACATATATGCACCCATGTTTATAGCAGCTCAGTTTGTGATTGCTACATCTTGGAAACAACCCAAATGTCCATCAACTGGTGACTGGATAAAGAAGATGTGGTTCTTTTATAGAATGGAGTACTACCCTGCCATAAAACATGATAAGACTGAATCATTTATACTCAAATGGATGTACCTTCAGGATATCCTCATAAGTGAAATAAATAGGCTACAGATATGTAAATATTATATCATTCTCTGGTATGAGAAAATGAAGATGTAAATGAGTTCTAGTATATATAGCTGATATTGTGAAGTAGAAAATATTTAAAAGGAAATAGGGTATAGGGGTAAGTAACGAGGGGAAAAATAATGTGATGATAAAGGAAACAAAGCTTATGTATATAGGGGGTGGGGAGTTGTAGGGTGGGTAAGGGAACGGGAAAAATGAGAATTAAGTTATGTCATATACTGATACAAATTCTCAATGTTGAATGCGATGATGATGTGTATATGTAATGTACCAATAAAGATTTGAATTAAAAACAAGCACAGACCTCATGAGAACATACTCAGTCATATTTATTATATCTTAAAAGGTTAGAAAACAACTCGAGACCCCTAATGAGATTTTGTTTTGTTTTGTTTTGAGACAAGGTCTCACTTTGTAGTTCAGGTTGGCCCTGAGCTCTGCCTCAAACTCACATTACATTAATCCTCCTGCCTTTGCCTCCCGAGTGCTGGGATTACAGGTGTGAGCCACCACACAGGACACTGTGGTATGTAATACTGATTGCTGCTGGGTGTGGTTACTGGGGATCGAACCCAGGCCCTTGCACTTGCAAGACAGGTGCCGGAACCACTGAGCTAAATCCCTGACCCCCTCTAATGAGTTTTTTGACAACAAAATCTTACAGATTTACTGAATCCATCAATTCTAGGAAATACCTTTTTCCTATATAACTTTTGTGAAGTGAAAATGTATCTGATCAACAGTACTTTGCTGATATTGGTCAGGCACTGAGCACATGGTCTGTTCACAAATGAACTTGAGCTGAAAATGTTCATTAGCTCCTTCAGGTAGAAATCTGGAGAATGTACAGAACAGGGCCGGGGATTTAGCTCAGTGGTTCTGATGCCTGCCTTGCAAGCACAAGGACCCGGGTTCGATCCCTGGTAACCACATACAACAATCCCGGGTGTGGAGACTCATGCCCAGCAGCAATCAGAACCACATACCACAGTGCCAGGTATTGTGGCTCATGCCTGCTGTAATCCTAGCAGTCAGGAGCATTGCAGCAGAAGGATTGCTGTGAGTTCAAGGCTGAGCTCAGCACCACCCTGAACTACAAAGCAAGACACTATCTGAGAGAAAGAGAGAGGGAGAGAGAGAGAGAGAGAGAAGGAAAGCATAGCGCTGTGTGCCAGTTAAGAGACTTTCCAGAGCCTCAATGTGCAGGACTGAACTGTTAAGCTGAGAAGATAGGGGAATTTCCTTCAAGAAGCACAAAGCTGTCAGAAAGATCTGGAAAAGAAGAGGAAATCCTTAAGCTTTTGTTAAAATAATTAGGTGTAAAGTAAATCAGGATCTTAGCAATAACACACACACAGAGATTAGCAGAAAATAGAATCCTCCGCATAGAATGGAAGATGTACCACCAACAGCTGAGTACGGTCATCCATAACTGTAATCCACACTGGGGAGGTTGAAGCAAGAGGCTCACTGAGAGTCTGAGGTCAGTGTGAACTACATAAGCAAGGCTTTTGTCTCAAAAACAAAAGCTACCAGAATTAATATACCTTTGTCATGCTTTAATTGTAAAACATGCTAGCCAGAGGCTCCATGAGCAAGTCTCTTAGCTTGTCTGTCTCAGACTGTCAGTAAAATGGACTGAGCTTTCAGGAAGCACTGTGATGCTTTCCAAGTGCTTACATACAATACAAACTTATCATACTGAAATAATAATGCACACTATGATCATTAGATGACTCAGTAGTCACTGAACATACATGTCAACATGGATATTCACAGTGACCCTAAGTTATGCAGGAAAACTGAAATATGTTCTGAATAATATTTTTGAAAGCAAAGGATGCCAACAATGTTTTAGAAAGTTTTCCACAAAATGCTTATATATATTGGAAATTATTGGTTTATTCCAGTGATCTAGATAATTCACATACATAGTAAAGCTTACCATGCTGAATAAATGGTGGTAAGAACATAGTATAAATCTGCAACTCAGACTTGAGGAGAATTTAGTGCATTTTAAGTCATGTAGGCAAAAATAAGGCTTTGAAGTGGAGTCTTTTGTTTCCTTGCTGCTCATATAAACAAAGTAAGCCAAGTTGGCTTTAGGTATAAATTCGAGCAAATATTTAAAGTCAGAATGTGAGCTGCGGAGCTCCACAGAGGGCTGCCCTCCTGAGGCTGCCTTATGGAATTCAAGAAAACAATAGTGATTTCTGTCTGCCATTACTGGCACATTAGAAATTTGTGTGAAGTTACGCATTCCCAGAAGTTGCTTAAAAATGTAGGTAGAGAGTATGTGGAAATACAGTAAATCACTAAAGAGTAAAAACTCTATGTTTTAGCTGCTAATAAATTTCTCTATTTTTCTCTCACCTATATTATTGATTTTTAAAAATCACCTAGCCATACGTGGGTTGTCTCGCTCTGCTGTCATTCTTCAGGGATGTCTGCACATATCTACTCTGGTATAGAGATAAACGTGGTTCCTAATGCTGAGTAAGTCCTCGACTGAAACCTCAGCACGTTCTCTTGCGCTAAAACAGATTTTCCTGTCCCAGTTAGTATTTCCAACTTAAAGACATATAATAAGACATTCAGAGAAGAATGGGGAAAGGGTATATTTAACAATTTTCCTTGGGACCCCCCCCCCTTTTTTTGGTTGTACTGGGGCTGAACACAGGGTATCCTAGCACTTTTTAATGTTTTATTTTGAGACAGACCTTCACTAAGTTGCCCAGTTTGGGCTCAAACTTGTGATTTTCTCCCTGAGTTTCCCAAAGTGCTGGGATTACAGGTATGTGCCATTATACCTGGTTCCTTGGACTCTTGTCTAGGGCCTAACCCTCGGACAATTGCAGGAAGACATTTATTCTAAACCCTTGTCTCTAGTGACTATACTTGAAATGTGGCCAGTCCAAATCAAGACGTACCATTATATATGAATCACACACCGAATTCTTAAGACTTAAAAAAAGAAAAAAGCAACAAGCCAAGTATCTCACTAATATTTTTATTTTAATTATATATTAAAATATCTTGAGTTAAGTAAAATATATTGTTTTTTTTATTATCTTTATTGGTACATTAAATATACACATCATGATTGCACTCCATAATGGGGATTTGTACCAGTATAAGACACAACTTAATTCTCATTTTTTCCCATAGCCCCACCCACCCTACCACCCACCCATATATATAAAATTTGTTTCCTTACTAAGTAAAATATATTGTTAAAGTTAATTTCACATGATATCTGCCTTTTTGATTTTGTGATGGTGTATGTGGCTGACATTCGTGGCTTGCATAATATTTTCAGTAGACAGGTGGGTGTAGGCCGAAACAAAGTCATCTCGCTCTGGTCAACTTGCCAGATTCAGATACTTATAGTACTAAGAACCTGAGAGAGAGAAGTGGGAGATATTGGTCCCAATCTAGGCTATGCCACTAGCTGTGTGAATGTCCTCTGAGCCTTAGAAATCTGTGTCCATATTTTAGGGGTAACAGGATCTGCCTGTCATCCCTGATAGATTAGCTATGAATATAAAATGAAGTTATGTATGAGAAGGAAATCATTGGCAAACTGCCAAGGTATTAGTGATGATGGTTTCTCTGACATCCGCTCAATACAAAATAGTCATTTTTAGTTTCTCGGAGGCTACTTGTCCTCCCTATTACTGACTTCAGGGGAACATCATCTTATATATCAGCCAGTACAATCATTTTACATCCATAGCTCATATTTACTGTGTGCTTCTTTCTATATGGCAGGCATTGTGCCAAGAATTTGATAAACATTAGTTCATTAATCCATACAACCACACTGTAAGACTGACAATGTTATTACTGAACATCAGAGACGTGTGATATTTAAGATCAGGTACTATAGAACCAGGTTCTTTGGATACCTAATTGAGAGCCAATTCTTAGCAGGTGTGTGAGGTTGAACAAGCTACTTCACCGCCACTAGCCATCGGTTCCTCATCAGGGTGAAGGGAAAATAACGTCTGCATTAATTGAGATAATGTCAGCCACTGTAACAAGCAAAACCAGATGGCTGTGGTAGCTCACGTACAATAGAATGCTTATAGGTACAAAGAAAAATTTAATATACTAAGTAGATTCAGGAATTCAAGCTTCATGCATCCTTTGATTGACTTCAGAGTCACCGAGCTTGTCATCATTAAGCTGGAAGACAAAGGAGCATGGGAGACAATGCATAGAAGAAACCCGAGGCTGAGAGACAGTGACTTGTCCTGCACCATACAAGTAGGCCATGGTGACTGTGAGGTGCACATTTATCTCTGTCTGGTGCTGAAGCCCATACTATCTGCACTGATTGTAACTCAGTACTGGAGACCTTAGCTCGCTGTGTTCACATTTCAACTGTCACCAGGTATTAAAGCAGAGCTGGCCATTTGCTTCCACCCAAGGAGACAGAGAAGGAACTGCCCAAACAAACCCTATTGGCTTTGTCCTTGAGAGTGGCCTGGAGCAAAGTCAGGTCTCATTGCAGGACCTCTTCAGCGCCACCACCATTTTATTACATTCCTCTACTTCTGTTTGGAAGTTTTCAAACCCTTCATTAGCTTAGAGAAATAGCTCCTAAGACAGGGAAACAAAAACTGTTAGCAAACATTGTAGAATTGAGCTGGGAGTTAAGAGCTATAGATTCTGATTCTTACCTAGTCATCTACCATAGTAGATCTCTTAGAAGTTCCTATTCCTCTCTTGTCCATGTATTCATGCTCTTAGCCATGTGTCTCTGTAATTCCTTCCACCAGGAGCAGAGAGAGCATCTTGCCCTGTTGATAGTGGGCCTGACCATGTGACTTGCTTTAATTAATTAGCTGTTAGAAGACATTGAAAACACAAACTTGATAAATACTAACATAATTAGACTTGTTTTCTTGTATGTCCTACGTTCTCCATGAGAAAAAAAGTATGGATGGTCCTCTGGCCAAAGGATTGAGAGTCATGTGGAGAAGATCTAAACTCAACTTGCAGCTTGGAGCAGAGCCCAGTAGAGCCCATTCTTAACCAATCAGTCTCTTGCTAGAGAAGAATTAATTTTCTAAGGCACTGAGGTATGAGGCAGTTTGTTATAAACATTATCTTGGAAATTGCTGACTGATATTCCAACCATGGGTGCTGTGCAACTCAGCTGACTTCTCTATGCAAGAAAGCACTGAATAAGGTATTCTAAAGCCCCTTCCAGCTGGCGTGAAGACCAGGGCAAGATAGTTGGCCACATTTTTTTCCTTGAGTACTTTGTTAGCCTAGGGAGAGCTATCCCATATGAATTGGGGTTCTTAAGTTGCATATTCCTTAAATATGATAATTGAGCAATAATCTCATCATTTACACCTAATGGCATTCATTTATTTTCATATTTCAGTGAATTGAAGCAGATTCTGTTAGCTTTCAAGTGTCAGGAATCTGGTTTTATAGCCCCTTCCTCATAGTCAGAAGGGTCTGGTTCTATGACCCTTCTGGCAGTTCAAAGGTACAGCAGATGCCCCCCATTCAATTGTCAGTCTGAAAGAGATCCAAATCTAACTTCAGAGGTATTAGAGATAGCCAAAGAATAGTGGCAAGAGGTTATGTTCATCCACCCCTTTTCCAAAGGTGCTTATATTGGAATGAGATCCAAGGAGATAAATAGCCATGTGGCTGTACATTTGTGTCAGAAATGGCAGTAATTATGGTGGCAGATTTATTGTTTATGGCACAGATTGAGGTTCATTAGGCTACATTCCAAATATCCTTTTCAGGTGTCTGAGAATTTATCCAAAAATATACCATAAAGTACAGCATAGGCAGAGGAAAGTTAGTTTATTAATTACCCTACTTGGAACCCAAATGGAAATAAGGTCAGTATTCTCTCTGAGGTCTTCCTGATCCTTGTATGTTTTGATGAAGTTTCTGGCACCAAATTTCAAAGTCTGGCTGGGCTGCAAGTCTATCCTGACTGCAGTGGATGTATCTGACATTCTATATCCAATGTATATCTTCTGACATTTATAGAGCAAAATAAATTGACACAAGTCATCCCTCCATTAGCGTAAAAAGAATGACTTCTCATACAAAGGCAGGAAAGCATGTATAAGAAGGATTGCAGCTTTACTTTCGCTAGTAAAATATAAGAAATAACTGCAATGTCTACTGACAGGGGACTAGCTCAATGAAATAACCACTGAGGGCTTAATATCTAAGTGTCTGGAGGCAAAGGCCTGAAATTAAATCTCTGTCTTCTGTTTACTCACTGGGATGTTGAGCAAGTCATGCAACTTCTCTATAGTTTAGTCCTTCAGCTGCAAGTGGGGACTGTTATCTCCATAAAACCATCCCAAGCCAGTGGGAATGACATGAATTGATATGAGGAAGGCATGTAAAATAATGCTTGGCATGCAGCAAGTATGTAAGTTGGCTATTTTTAACATTATTTTAGAAAATGAAACATATCTATATACTCAAAGTAGAATAAACACCTTGAAACTTAGTGGCTTAAAATAAAAACCACCTTTTATTATGTCTTATGATTCTAAGGGTTGGATGGGCTCAGCCTGCCCATTCTTCTGCCCCATGTAGTGTCATCTGGGGCTGCAGTCATTTGAAGGTTCAACTAGGCTGCAACATCCGAACTGACTCCTCACCCTAACTGTTGGTTGTGGCTGGCAACATCCACCCCAGCACCTTGGGTTTTCTCATGGCACAGGATCTGGGTTCCAAAAGGAGCATCCGAAGTATATGTCTGTAGCAACTGCAAACCTAACAATGTTCAACCTTAGACATTTACAGACACTTTTGCCACATTTTATTGGTCAAAGCAAATCACATGAAGGCCTAGGTTGAAGGGAGAGGAAATAGACTATAATTCTTAATGGAAGGAGTGACAAATAATCTATAACCATCCTTATTTTATCACATATTGTTGAGCAGAGGAAGAAATGTATAGAAGGGATAGATATATTATCATTTACATAATGAGAGCTCTTATATGTATGTGCACACCTGCAAGCATATATGCCATGACATATGTAAAACAATGTATATCCAACCAAAACATACATGCACAGGAATATATGTACACATACTGCATAGAATAAATATCTTCAGACAGATACATAAAGAACTGGTAACAAAGAGGGGCTGGGTACCTGAAAATGAAGGTCCACTTAATTTTCACTGTAAAATACTAATTTTTATTGTTTGAATTATTTTTTACCATTCTGTTGAAAATAAGTAAATGAAAGTGTAAAGAATTAGCGGTAATATCATTGCCTCAGCAGTTCTAGTATGAGGAGAAATCATTTCTGGATAAGGCAACTCGATGAGACCAATCGTTTTGTTCCCCTGCCAGTTATCAGCACCGGCTAGCACTGAGCCACTCTGAGCTGTCCCCCTGGCCAGGAAAGTCTCTCTGTCCCCCTGTCCCAACACACCTACCCCACTGGCATATTCTTTTAAAAGCACCAAAGTAGCCCCTGCAACTGTCGTGCTCTAAGAGTTAGGTTACTTTGTATCTGAAAAACATTTTTCCATTCCAATTAAAAAATCATCCTTTATCCATGTCTAGCATGACATCTCATTTATGTTTCAAATAGAAGAGCAAAACTGCACCGAATAGGGAATTTGTAAACACAGTATCATATTTGGATAGAAACATAGCTGTGGGTTTTAGCATCATTGTTTGGTAGCTGTGGTTTTGTGCTATTTCTTTTTGGTATTAGATGGTTGTAAGGATGTTTAAAATTCTTCTTTTACAAAGAAGGAGCAAAAATAGAAAGTGGAGGCACAAGTTCCCACTCCCCTGTGCAGCCGAAAAGGAAGAAAGTTAATCCAAGTTGGGCAACAGAAATGTTCTGCGTGCTCTGCCTCTGCTCACTGTGTGCAGCCCACTTGTCCTGACAGCTCGTGCCCCCAAGGTGGGAAAGGGGTGGTTCCAAGCTCTGCACCTCATGCATATCTTGTCAGTGCTGCATGAAGATGCTCATTATTGGCTTTGGCTTAACTATGACAGGATCTATTGCATTTAGTTTTAAAAGTCTTATTCTAATGCCGTAGATTTGGCAACAACTATTCCACACTTCTACTTTCATTTGTAATTTTTAAACTGTCCATTTCCACCTCCATTCACAAGCCCATTTGATATGATCTTTTGAATAAAGGCCAGCAAGACTGGGCACGAGAGAATTTCAAGCATGAATGAATCAAGCAAGGGTCAAAATGCTAGTGAAAGAGAGGTCAGAGTTACTTCACCATTTCCTCTCTCCACTAACAAGGAATTGAGTGGGCATTGTAAATAATCAATTTTTTTATAATCATCAACATTATTATTTGGGGCCTAGAGAATATGTAATACAATTTTGCTTATATATTCATAACATTTTGAAATGGAAAGGGGCCTCAGAAACTATAATGAAGAATTATGAATTTGGAGCATTCAATGAGATACCCCAAATCAGTTAGTAAAATGTTCCAGATCAACTCTCAGACGTTGCAACTCCTAATCAGTTGCTGCTTGTCCTGAAGCACAGTCTCATAGTTAGTACTATAGAGTTAGTGAAGCCACTTTTGTCTTTGTCAAGTTTATGATACAGTGAAGCACACCAGGAACTGCTGTGCAGAGTGAGGGCTCATGTAAGGAAGCCAGGATTCTCTATTCAAGCTTCAAGAAAAACTGCTCTAGTTAGGACCTTAGTATTTGTGCTTCTGGGTAAGATTTTGTTGAAACAAGGCTGTATGATTAAAGCATTCATTTAGAAACCACTTCAGTAGTTCCATCCAAATGTAATGCAGGATATTGTTTTAATAGAACATGTATAAAGCATGCACATGAAGACTGGTAATTTGCTTCAAATAAGTCAAGCTTATGACTGGGTATAATTGCAAAATAGTTAGGATTCTGAGTTTAGTAATAAACCTTTCCCTGATGTTCCCTTCGTTTCTCCATTTAATGTACTGGTTTTCAGCTAGGGGACATTTTGCTCCTCCACTGTCAAATTGTTTAGTGATGACAAGTACAGATGTGATGTTATTGGCATCTAGTGGGTAGAAGCCAAGGATGCTGTTGCACACCTTCCACGGCTGAGGACAACTCACAAAAATGAAGTGTCTGGCTCAGCTTCTGTGTGTCAAGGGTGAGAAATCCTGCTCCAGCTCGACCATACATATCAGTCAAGGCAGTTCAAGGTCCATGGCTACTCTTTGATGTTTTTCTTGACTCCATCAGGGCTCATTACTTGCACATTTTATGGTCTCTGCAGTTTAGTCACTAATTGAACTGTTGTCTTACTTGCTCTTTGTTTTTCAAGCCAAGATTAGTCTTAGCTACTCAACTGGGTTATAAATTGCTCATTAGAAGAGAATGTTCATGAATATGCTTCTTCTAGGTGACTTCTGAACACCTAACCTTGGCCTAGAACATAGAAAACGCTTTACTGTGGAAAATGTGAAAGGGAACAGTTTAGAGGAATACTCAGATGGATAAAGAAACTGCCTATGCCAAAAAAATTGGGGGGTCACTAGTAAAGAAAGTCACTAGATTTTTCTAGCTGATGTGACAGGGATGACAAAAATGGTATAAAGGCTACATGGCATGGAAAAGAGGGTGAGGGCAAAATTGAAGGAAACTTTAAAACTTACAGAGATATAATGCTGGAACAGCTGATGAGGAGGAGCTTCTACAAACTTCACTCCATGATTTCTTCGTTCATTTGTTCATTCCTGGGTGCTGCTGTTGGCAGCGCACAGAAGACCCCTGAGAAGATGTAGTGAGGTGTCTCCTAAGAGGATATAACTTGGCTTTCACAGTGTGGTAATGAATTCGTGAAGCCTCACCTGGTTCTCTTCCGCTCATACAGCCACAAATGTGGGGGAATTTGAGATCCTGCCAGGGCCTCCTCTTTTCTTCAGAGGAGTCACTGGCAAGAAGCCTTAGAGGAGAAAGTGGGAAAGAGAAAGAAAACAAGCTGCCTTTCCCACATCACACCCCTCGGGCCTAGCATGTGGTTTGCAGACTCCCTAGGAGCAAAGACCATCATTGAGTGTGAGGTGGTACGAGGGTCCTGTGCAGATTTGGCAGGAAATCCCACTTTTTTCCCAGAGATGGACTGGAGAATATTCTACGAGTCACTCCACAGCGTGAGCCTTGGCTATTTGGCAAGGCAGTTCCTACTTAAGGTCATAACATTCATCACATGCTTTCTGGGTTATTGTTGTTGTTGTTTTTAAAATGTATCCAGATAAGATTTTTAATTTTCAGATGAATGCTCACAGAATTCCACAATCACAAACTGGTACTGGCCGAAAAGAGCAGCAGTTTGGGTGAAGAATGAGTTTCAGTTTGTAACTTTCACAAGTAGATGATAAATTTCCAGTAGTAAAAATGCTGGAAACATTAGGGAAATGTTTTCAAACTTTCCTTTTCAACCAAGCCACTGATTTGAATGAAGAAAAAAAATCTCCATGCATGCCAAAAAACCATATTTCAGATGTCCCCATCAACTGCGAGACAGTTGCTTTCCCATGAAGACCCACCATATGGGCAGTATGAGAAATTTCAAATTAGAATAAATTGTTATTCAGAGAGAGCCTTTCCTTTGAGCCAAGACTCCCAACTTTACATTTTGCAGTCTTTGCCATGCAATTATGAGGTCCAGTTGGGTTGTTAAAAGTACTTGCAGTACTGGATTTAATTCCCCAAGCCTTTGTTTTAATCTCTCGTCCACACCAGTGGTGGCTCTTTAACCAGTGCGAGAGAAGATAAGGATACCCGTCCCATCTTCTGGTTTTCCAGTTCCTTTCCTTTCTGTGGCTTCTGGGCCTCAGCCACTACGCTGGGCTGCTAAGCCCTAGAAGATCAAGTCCTTGCTTAATGTACCAGGCTAGCTTAGGCTGAGGCCTGGGGGCGGGCTTGATTATTCAGACTGTGAGGTCACTGGGATCTGCAGGGAAATGATTTAAGCCACTATGAGTTTTTATCAGGTAGATAGACTGGCCTAGGTTGGGCTCTATTTGAGATTAGGACGAGGTCATTCTATTCTTCCTCTCATGCTGCTCAGTGCTTATGGGTCAGGCTTGGTCTCTGGACCTCTGATGGTTTGAGGTCATTATAAATAGAGGCAGGAGTCAAATAAATTCAAGAGAGGATCAAAGCCAACCATATTAGACTGGGGCTGCTATAGTGAAAACCACAAAGTAGGTAGCTTAAAACAACAAAATTTTCTTCTCGGTTCTGGAAGTTAGAAGTCCAAAATCAAGATGCTGGCAGAACTGTTCTCCTGTCAAAGCCTTTTGCGAAAAATCTCCCTTTCAGCTTCTGGCAGCCTCAGGCGTTCTGGATGTGGGGCATAGCTTTAACTTCTGTTTCTGTATTCATGTGGCTGTGTTCTCTGTGTACAAGGTTTTCTGCTCTTCTGAGGGCATCAGGCCTACCAGATTAATATCTATCTTATTTTTGGAGGAGCACAATCGAACCCCTAATGCCCTGAAGAAGGGGAGAGATTTTCCCAGTGAAGATACCCTTGTCTTACCACTTGCTCAGGCCTGCAGCGCTCATGACGGCTACACCAGCAGCCTGTGTCCCAGGTCAGGGAGGAGGGTGGAGGTCTTCACTGTGAGCTATAGGGTGGGCTGGCTGGAGAAAACAGCAGACCATTGTGGGCCTAGATTGCTGTTCACAAGCTGAACCTCCATTCAAATTCTTGCTGTAACCACAAGCGCAAAGGCACTTGGGACAGCCATCGCGTTCTGGAATCTTAACTCTCATTTCCCCGGCACCAAGAGATTTAACCAGGCCTGTAATGTTATTTTAACTATGTCACTTGTGATTTAATGCAGTTTATGTGTGACATGGGTATCTGATAAGCAGCAGGTTTAGGAGAGGGCTCTGAGGCCTCCTAATTTATTTCTGCCACTGCCCTTCTCTGCCCAATCCCCCAGGCCCCAAAGGCAGCAGTTTCCCAGTTAGCTTGCTGCCATTTTTCTAGTAGTCCTCCCCGAGTCCTTCTCTCCGGGCTGGCTGGGTAACCTCTGTGAGCATTCGGAGCTGCTCTCCTGTCTGCAGAGCTCACCCCTCCAGAGAGAAAGAGCCATTTGGCCGTTAGAGGAAGAGAAATCCGCAGGGTTTCAAGGGTCGATAAAGAAGATTTCTTGGTCATTACCCTCTTTATTTCAGCAGCTCTGGCAATCCTTCTCTCTTATTTTCTTTGATCTCAAATGCAGTTTTTACTCAGCAGCCGAGGAGGAGGGAGTAGGAATCTGTGGTCTATGATTTGGAGATAAAAATGGGATGTTGTTTGACTTCTGGAAGATTTCCTTCAGTGAATGCCTTCCTACTTTTTCACAACAAAGTAAAGAAGGGAAAATACCCCCACCCTAGGCTAAACAAACCTTGGCTCCATTTTAGTACCTTTGGAGGAACTGTATTTCTTCTCAGTATTCTCAGGTCTGCCTTTCAGAAATTCTTCAGGCTTTAATTCACTGTCTCCCGTAGATTACATTTGCCTCAGAAAAGCTAACTTAGAGCCAAAAATCCATCTGGGATGGCTGGTCTTTATCTAAGAAGATGAAGGCCATTATTAGTCTTACAGCCTAAGCAGAGAAAGAGATGCAAGCTCAAGAAGCGAGCTGGAATTTCACTGTGGAGGAGAGTTAGCGTCTTCACAGGCTCTAACTTGGCCATTTTCCCCACAGAACAGGCCTTGGGCACAGGAGTCACCGTGACAAGAACATGTGTGGCTCACCGTCCTGAAGCCAAGGTGTGAGAGGACACATCAAGTCCTTGGTGAAAGGGCAGTGAGTTCCTTGAGACTTAGAAACTCAAGCAGTTGGTGAAAAGCAGTATATGAGACAAATTTTTACTTACTTGTCTCACAAATTCCTAAGTATTAATTTACTTAATCCCTATAACAATCCTAGGAGGCAGGTGCTCTTAATATCCCCATTTTATGGATAAGGGTACCGAGGAACAAATAGTTACACAGCCTAGTAACTGGCAGAGCTGGAAATTCAAATCTAAATGTTTGCCTCTGTAATTAATATATTTAGAAATTAGAATAATAGGAGATGGATGAAATCTCAAAATCAGATGTCTTGAACATTCCCTGAGCAGACACATTAAGTCCATGAACTGATTACGACTACTTGAGGGCTTTAAGATCTGTCTAGACAAATTAATTAAAATGACAACAGTAGAGTATGGACAGATCTTTTTTTTTTTTTTTTTTTAAGTTTGTTGAGACAGGGTCTCGCTTTGTGGTTCAGGCTGGCCCTGAGCTCAGCCTCAAACTCACATCACAACAATTCTCCTGCCTCTGCCTCCGCCTCCCGAGTGCTGGGATTACAGGCGTGAGCCACCACGCCCAGCACTGTGGTATGTGGTACTGGTTGCTGCTGGGTGTGAGTCTCCACACCCAGTATGGTATGTGGTTACCGGGGATCAAATCCGGGTCCTTGCGCTTGCAAAACAGGCGCCAGAACCACTGAGCTAACTCCCCGGTCCGAGTATGGACAGATCTTGAACCCCTGTTCAGCAAATACTCTAGCCATCTGATTTTGAAGTTTTATCAATTGCCCATTACTTCAGCAGCTTTAAAATGAAAATATTTGAGGAGGACACTTTCTTCTCTTCCAACAGTTGAAGTGATGCTAACATGTAAGTAAATGTTCTTATAAGAAATGGCTAGGGTGGATGGACCTGGGGAAGACAGGAGAATGTGAATTTTGATAACCAGTATCCAGTATGGATGTGAGACCGGTGGATTACTGCTGTTCAGTGGAGCATTTCTGCCCAAACATTTGACAAATGAATGGTTTTTAACCCTTCAATGCCTTAGGGTTCTGTTTTTGGGACACCCGTAACAATGGAACATAAGAATTTTTCTTTCTCTTCAAATTCTTGTTCCTTGAGTTTTTCTAGGTAACATACATGAATTCTATGCAAAAAATTGAGATCTTTGGGATAAATGACTTAATGGGGGTTGTCGGAATAGTCTTGTCATACTTATTTTTTTGTCTTCCTTCTGCATACTGGAAAATCTAGAAAAAGATGAATTTTCCCTTGCAAGTTGCCATAATCTCCTCTTTCATGACTTTTTCATGAATATCTATTCTCTCTCTCTTTCTCCTAGGATCACACTAGAGGCCACAGCTGTGGACTTCTGGTCTCCCCATTGTGAAGTAACTTCCAGAAGGTGGCCCTTGTGGGGCTGTGAGAACGTTAGTTTCAAGGGCCATTTTACACTGTTGTGTCCTGTGACAGCATGATGCATGGGCTATTCTTTGGGAGACAATATAGTAAAAAGAATTGGCCCTTGCTGGTGCTTAAAAGCAACTGGAAGGAGTGTGTTAATTTATTGATAATACATACTGAGTTAAAAATGGAAAGAAGAATATCATTTGTTCTCATTTTGCCTTTTGATGCTTGTGGGGTGGTGGTGGTCATGACTGGAGGTAGGGCTTTGGTCACAACTTAAACCTTGTGCTCTTTTGACTGAGAGGCAGAGGAAAGCAATCCTTTGTTCTGAGCTTGTGGGGAAGCTCCTTGAGGAGCTGTCCTTTAGAGGCAAGTGAGCATCTTGTCGCTCTATTGTTAGGAGCATTTATTTTCCAGCCCCAGACCCCCTAAATTTGTACTTGAATTTTTTGGCTGTCTACCTGACACAGCACTAATAGGCTTCAAAAGCCTTCTGGGGTGTATCAGGTCTATTGGCAACAGGCAGAGAGGAAACAGACACAGGATCCATGAGACTTCACTTCCGGGTTGGAAACAGAGAGGAACAGTCCTTTGGAAAAGCCTCCAATAAACAGTCTTTGGATTAAAGACTTGTGAACTCAGAATAGCCAGATGGGAACAATATTTAGCGGAGATGTAAGAAGGCTTCTGTGAGTTCTGCAAGTTGATTTCCTTCTTCACTGGGGTATTTTAAAAAGCTGCTTAAGGGTATTAAGAGCAAGAGAAATGAGCAGAAGCAAAACGGAAATCAGCTCACCAGGTCTTACTGCAAATGTGACTGCTTTCTGCAATTTGGTCTCAGGGGCCCAGTCAACAATTGCCATCTCCTGTAACTGGTACCTGGTAGTACCAACTCATAATCATCCATCATTTCAGGGGGACCAACAGATCCTCTTGGAATTGGGCTTGGCTGAAGTTGGGATAAGTCTCAGTAATTAACTAATTTAATTAATATATTTGGAGTTTCAACTGCCCTTATCATAACTACCTTTATAAAACTCATCTTAGTGAAAGTAAATAGAATTGTCTCCCCAGCCAACTTGGAGTAGGCAAGCTGATAGCAGCCTGGATCTAAGTACCTATTGCTACTCTTAGGGAATTCCTAAAATGTATGATACTTTTTTCCTGAGAAAAATGGAAGTTTTTCATCATTTTCCATCATTCGATTCTCACTGTTCTCTCCCTTCCTTCCTATTTTTCCTTCTGATTTATTTAAGTCTGTTGAAAATGGAGAAGCCCAACCCATAACTGCAAAAAGGGCAGGGGGATGGATGGACCCAGCCTGAGGTGGGCATGGGAAGAAGCTGGTTTCCTCCTGGGACCAGGAAGTTCATCCCTTGGAGCTAATTGTCCTTTCCTCTGGCTGAGCGACCTGCCTGCCTGAGAACAGCCCACTTTTGATTCAGTGGTGTTGTGGGCTCTCCCTGGTTCAGGCAGAAAGGTCACCCACTCCGCTTCTGAGCCATTGAGAGAAATGAGTCAGGACCTCCTCAACAGGGAGGATTTGGTGGTTCATCATTTGGGGCAGCTCCTCACTGGCCCAGCATTTTGCGAAATGAAGATGTTGCTGTTAGCACAGGGAAGGGGAGAAAGCTGTGTGGAAGGGAGGGATGGGAGGTGCATGATGCAATAAAAATAAAAATAAATGCAGAACAAAGACCACAATTGTACTTGTTATTTTCATTTCTGTTGTACAAAAGGAATCAGTGAAAATCCTTCTCCAGTAATAGGAATATGACTGTTAGCTTTGGGAGTGAAATATTTATGTTGCTGTATTACACTGCACAAGAAGTTTAAATGATCTTTGAATCTTAAATTTTAGCCAAGCTAATGTAGCCCCAGCTGTATAAGATGATTTTCTTTTTGTTTCCCTTCCTTCCTACATGAGAATTAATCCAGATTTTTTTTAAATTCAAAATTTTAAAAAATCTTTATTGGTACATTAAATATACACATCATGATTGCACTCCATAATGGGGATTTGTACCAGTATAAGTCACAACTTAATTTAATCCAGATTTTTAAAAAAATCCAGTGGAGAAAGTCATTGTAGGGGCTGTATTAGAGCTGTGAGCCCAGGCATTCCCCTCTGCCTCTAAGCATGCATAACCAAATCCACACCCCCACACCCCCCCAC
>PVIR01031223.1:0-19640 GCA_004026965.1 Petromus typicus | reverse complement strand
GGCCCTATGCTCCTGCACCAAAGCGTGGCCAGTGGCCTCCTTACTGTCCTTGGAAGATCCAGGCTCTCAGTGGGTGGAAAAGGGGTGAGGCAGGGAGGGTGGGACAGAGAGAGGGAAGCTGGAGGAGCTCCAGGAGACCCGGTTGGTCTTAGACCTCTTCTGTGTGGCAGGTCAGCTTAGGACATTTAGCTGAAGCAGAGCTCGCTGGGCCTGTACTATTCAGCACTGCTCCCCATGCATGTCTGCAGGTAAGCGTACCCGTCCCTCCTTCCCTCCTCTCCTCTCCACTCTCCGTCCTTCCTTCCAGCCTCCCCTTCTTCTCTCTCAAATATTCTTTCTTTTCCCCTCTCACGCCTTCTTCTCATTTTCACTTTCTTTCCTCTCTCTTCCTTTTTCCCTCCAGCCCCTGCTCTCCCCCCTCCCTCCTCCTCCTTCTCCATCCTTCCAGATATAAGTGAAGACCTGCTGTTTCCGCTGCCCAGTGGTGAATTCTACCTTATTTCAGTAAATCTAGATTTTCCTTGGGAAACCAATCACCTCGTAACTTGTCAGAGTGTGGAAGTGGAGACCCCAACACTGGCCTGAGACCACACTTGGACATCTGTGCCCAGCGCCGCACACTGAGCACCCCGAGGGGAGGGGGGAAGTGGAGCCACATGCAGCCCTGCATGATTGCTATTCCTTCTATTGTTTGCAAATTTAATAAATGTTTATTGTGGAAAGAATTTGCAAAAAGGTATATAAAATCATACAGTAGGAACCATAATGAACATGCGTGTAACTGGCCAAGTTCAGAAATAGTAGGCGATGAGCATGTTGGGAATTACACAGGTGCTTCCCTCATTATAAGAGCAGTTTCTCCAAAAGGGAACTGTGATTTTGACGGTTTTCACTTTTCTTGATATTCTAGATAGTTGAATCATGTTTTTATGTCTAACTAATATTGCTAAGTTTAGCTCATTTTTGAACTTCATACAAACAGAATCATACTGTGTTTAATTTCTTTTTTAAATTGTGAAATAGGTATGTACATATCATGATCACACTCAACAATAACAATTTGTATTGTCATTGTACTGACAATTTGTATACGACATGACTTGATTCTCATTTTTTCCCATTCCCCTGTCCACCTGTCTTTAATTTGTTGCATTATTTCCATAAAAAGTACTTTGAGATTCTTTCCATAGCTGGATCCCAGGCTGCCCCTGCTCCTGCGGATCTCTATCACGAGTGGCCTGCAGTGTCACAGGCTCTGAGGTTAGTAGATATTTTGGTTCTTGGTTATTTTCACATCCACTTCAACACTTGACTTGATTAAAATTTTTGCTATCTAAAGGCTGAGAAAGGATCTTTCAGGGTGGTTTTAATTTTTTTTTGTTTACCAAGTGCTTTGAGTTGGTTTCTGCCCCTTCCAACTGAGAGAAGTCTCTCTCTTTCCTTTGCCCTTTCTTCTGACATTGTTTCCTACATGGACTGTAGCAAAAGCCCTGTCCCTGTAGCAGACTGGTGGGCATCGTCCACCTGAAGCACAAACCTGAGCTCTGTGCTCTGCTGCTCTCTTCTCCCGGGAGCTCCCGGCCACTCTCAGCTTGTGCAAACTCCCACATGGCTGGCACAGCCTCTCCCAGTCCTCAGGGCCACCAGTCTCATCTGCAGCCCCACTGTTCCTCCACAACAGCCGAACCCAGCCCACATGAAGGCTTTTCACAGGATACCCTGGTCCCTGCCATCTGTCAAGGGAGCACGCTGTCCCCAGCTCATGGTGTACAGGGCCCACAGGCTCCTTGTGTGGCCACATATCATGTTTGGTGACTGCCCTTGACTTATTGTGTCCCTACTTGTCTTCAGCATCTTGGCTATCGGCCCCCAAGCCCCTTGCACACTCTGTGCCCACCTGGACCACAAGTGCTGGCCAGCAAGTTTGCCAAAGCTGCTCCTGCTAGAGGCCTACATTTCTGCCTTACCTAGCTTAAGTACACCAACTCTGCTTTCCTTTTCAAAGATTTTTAAATATTACTCAAAATAAAATTTGCCAGTGGTGGCTACCCAAGTAACAGAAACATCTTTTTCAAGAAACGCACAGACTGTCTTTAGCATCTTGGGGCTCCTGCCGTCACCACAAGTTCCCTTCAAATGTTGCCTGCCATTTTACATCAGAAGACAGAACCTCTGGAGCAGCACGAGTGTCCCAGTGCCACGCAGCAAGCCGCGGAGCCCGGATCCCAAAGGTGATGGAGGTCACAGGCTCAGATCCAAATGCAAATTGGTCTGGAGCAGTTTGGCTGCAAACCCTCATTCCTCAGTGCAGTGGGGGAGGGTGTCCTTGCTGTCCCTTTAAATTAGGTTTAAGCCTATTTCCCTCTCTTTAAAGCAGAGGCAAAAACACACAGCCAAGGAACTGGAGAGTGGCAGGGCTCTAGAAGTCAAATTTCTGCCATTCCTGCTCTGTGTTTGTGAAATCCCCGATGACCTGCAGCAAAGTCGCGCATTCCAGTGAATGCGTAATAAAAACAGCCTGCTGCTCCCACCGTGTGGGTCTGTGAGTGTGCAGAGCCTCCCCAAAGTCAAGAGTCGTGTTATTCCTCAGCCCTTCTAGAAAGTCAAACCCGGCCGCCTCCGGAAAAAGCGGGGCCACCGTGGAGGGCACCTTCGTCCGAGCCAGATTCCCACCCTCCGGCGCTCTGTGGGAGAGGCTCCTGGGATCCACTTGTTGTTTGGAATTTAAACATCTACTTTTCCTAGACACAGAGAAAGTATTTTTAGGTATGCCAGGAATTAAGCAGTCGGGGCATCCATGTAATGGGATGTGAAACAGAAGCTCAGGCTACCATGCCAGGCACGCTTTGCAGTTAGCATAAGACACAGGCAGCTGGGAGAGACGCCGAAAATCTAAGAAGACATCCCACCCTGAGAGCTGGTCTGCAGACAAGGGGCTCAAGTGGCCATTGTTGGGGCCCATTGTTGGGGCCACTCATGCCTCCACCAGTCGGGAAACTTGACCGTCTGTTATTCACTGGACTGCGGGGACAACTTTGATCTCCCCACCAGCAAGAATTCCAAAGGGAAGTGAGCAGTGTTTCTGATTATTATCTTTAAAGTGTAACATTCCTTGGGTGAAATTCGGTATGAAACGCATCCCTGCGCGGGAAAGGTGAGCGGCTCTGTCCACATCTGCCCCTCATTAAGGCATTGCTATTTTCACTAGGCAGCGAACTGGAGAAACCAAATTCCTTGATAAAGCTCGAAATTTCCAGGAACTGCTTGTAAAAGACATTTCTTCCGTCTGGATCTTTTGCATAACTGTGAGTTCCCGCTCAGCCCAGCCCGGGATGAAAGGCATTATCTATTTGTCAAATTATCTCTAAGCTTTCATGCACCAGTTCGCCCTTGGTTTTGACCTTTTGTAGATCACTGTGCTGTTCTCAATGCCTGCCCACATTCTGGCTGCCTTTCATCTCCCCGCAGCCCAGGGAGGTCCAGGCTGGCCTCCTCCAACAGTCAAAGAAACTGAGGCCACGGGCAAAGCCGAGAAGATAGAGCTTCCCACCTTGGAGGAGCAACAGCATCCCTTCCTACTGCAGATTCCAGGGTGGGGCTGACTTCCACTTTCTAACAGCTTCTGGGGAGCACAGGCTGGGGGCCCCTGAGCCAGACTATAGAACAGTCATAGAGAGGAGAAGGAAAAATCAAGGTGTGTCCTGTACAGTTACAGAATCTCTAGGATGATTGTGCTCATTATCCATACCTAAAATGTACCAATAAACTCAATTAATTAAAAAAGCAGTCTTAGGTTTCCAAATCTAAGGCTGTTGTACCAAGTCTTGTTGTGCCGTAAGGCCCAAGGTGTTCATTCTACAGGCAACACTCTCAGGATTCAAATTGCACCGCCATCACCTGCTGGCTTAGCACATTGCCTTAGTCTCTCCTTTCATCCTTTTATTATCCACAAAGGGGACAGACAGCAACAGCACTATGATATGCATTAAAACTGTTAAATAATGTTGGGAACATAGTAGGCACTTAGTTAATAGTCGCTGCTTTTATTGTTTATGGCCAGGTTATAGCCAAGCCCTAAAAGAGTCCCCCTCAGAGCCTCAGTTTGCTAATCCAAAAAATGGAAACAATAAAAGTTAACCAATAAGTTCCCCTAGAATTAAAAAGCATGAGATCCAGTAATCTGACTTCTGGATACATATCCACAGGAACCCAGTCAGTGTGCCAAAGAGTGGTCTGCATCCTACAGGCGCTATAGCACTGGACACAATAGCCCAGGCCCTGAACTAGCCCAAGCACCTCAGCTGGGGCATCGATAAAGAAAATGCAGCAGAGTACTATTCAGCCAGTAAAAAGGGGAAATCCTGTCCTTTGCAATAGGACACTGACCACACTACATGAAATGAGCCAGGCTCAGAAAGAGAGGCACTATGTGATGCCACTGAGAGTCAAAGCCATGGGAGCAGCGAGTGTAGTGCCCAGAGCCAGAGGCTGAGGGAAAGCGAGTGCTGACTGAGGGGACAAACTATCAGTCTGAAAGGAGGAAGGTATTCTTCTTTGCAAGAGTGGTGACTAGTAATTAGCAGGGCGCTGCCCAGTTTGAAGTTACTAACAGCATTGATTTGAAATGTTTGACCTCAAGACATTTGAGGCACACTGGGTGACAAACATGCTAATTAGCTTGATTTAATCATGCCCCACACAAGCACATATGCAGATGTCACACTCCGCCCATGAAAGTCACATACATGTCTCTGTGTATGAAGTCATTACAATTAAATAGAAAGGGTAACTCCTTGAGCTGCCGTGAAACACGAAGGCATCATGAAGGCAAAGCTGCTCATCATGTGTTACACGCACAAGCACTGTGGGCCCACTTGCTGCCACAGTCCAGGGACCGAGAGGCCCCAAGGTGCATATATAGGTTCCCTGGGTCGGCAGTAACCACACAAGTCCTCTGGTCCCCAAAGACTTGCTGTCCCCAGAAGAATCTTAGGCCTATAACAACCATCACTCCTAATCCCGCGTAGGGGCTCAGGAAAAGTCGGGTTTACTTGTGGGTTTGAGGCTCCCACTCCCCCAAGGCGCATGTCATCGCTCCTCTTAGATACGACACCAGCATTAAAGATTTTCAAGCTAAATAAAATCCTAACAAGGCCATGGGAGCACCACTGTCCTCAGTCTCAGGGTCTACACAGGAAACGGAGGAAGACTTGGCCTCCACCCCCTCATGCTAACTCAGACAAGGGGAGATCCTCCTGACTGTGTCTCCTCCAAGTGGACTCAGAGGAAGGAGAAAGGGGAGAGGAAGAAAGATTATCAACCCAGCAGGACAGCCACCTTCCAAACCCACAGCGTGAGGCCTCCTGGGCACAGTAGTAGCAGGAGGATGCTAAAGACGCGGGCTGGCTTCCCACTCGTAACAAATCTGACATTCTGCCCACGCCGGGACCTGGTGCGAAGCTCGAGGCCCTGCCAGCTCCCTCTCGCAACTACCATTTACCACAGCTCCGGGCGGAAGTGGACTCGCACGGGCTTCCAGTTACCGAACACCAAGTCAGACAAGAACACAGGCATGTACAGAACCCCAGGAGTGAGCCTGCGATGACAGTAGAGGAGCAGTGACAGGAGGGAAGCTGTGCCTCGGAGTTTATTTAGCCATTTTTGACCTAACACTAAACTTGGATACATTTCATAAAATGTTCTCAGATTACCTGGATCACAGACTGATTAATCTATGGGGACAAAACCCATAGCAAAACCTTCATCTCAGTGACTCATCAGCAAGTAAAAACTACAGATCTGAACAATATATTAACAAGTTGTTTGATGTAAGCAGATTGTATAATCCTGTTTCCAATACTTGGGAGAAATAAGTCTCAAATATGCTCAGATTATCACCTTAAAGTTTCCCCACAGTAGGTCACAGGACAAGTCTCAGTAAATTTTAATGAATGAGTGTCATATAGTAACTTCTCTATACAGTGCAATGAAGCTGAACATCAGTACAAAAACAAAATTTGAAAAGTACTGGGAATTCTAAAAATAAACATACAAATTACTCAAAGGGAACAATAAAATCTAAAGTGAGAATTTAAAAATATATACAAACCAGTCAGAAGAAAACTATATATGAGAACCTAGGAGTGTAGGAAATATAATACTTTGAATTAAAAATGTGTCCTCCAGCACTTAAGAAATAAGAAATTATCGAGGTCAATGAGATTAGCAGCCTACTGAAAAGATTATAAAGCAAACAGAAGAAGGATATCAGCCTAGCATTTAGCAAAAACAGAAAACAGGATCTACTAAGCTGAAAGTATCTTTTAGACTGAAAGCCAGAAAATAAAATTTATTCAATTAAGTGATAATAGGAATGAAAGGGATAAAACTACTCAAATGCTGAAAAGGATATTAAAATGAATATTTAATGTTAATCAATTTGGAAATATAGATTAAAATATATAAATTCTTAGGAAAAAGAAAGTAACTAAAACTAACTTACAGATAAATAGGAACCCTATCTAATCTTCTAACCATCAAGGAAATTTAATCAGCAATATAAATCCTTCTGAAGAGAAACACCAGGTCCAGAGATTTTATATGCACATTTTATAAACTTTCAAGGAACAGGCCATTCAGATATTCAAATTCAAATGTCCCTTTCCAGGAAGAAGAGAGAGAGAACATCTCACAATCATTTTATGAGGTTAATATACCACTGACATAGAAGCAGACAAAGAGAGTTGAAAAAGAAACATTATGCACCAATCCTGCTCATGAACACCATGTGAAAGTTCTACACCAAAGAGTAGCAAACTGACTCTGGCTCTGTATTTTTAAAATGTTTTTTAAGTTATTCTTTGCAGCCAAGCTAATCTATGTAAGGAAATCAAGGGTAATTTAACACCAGACACTCTGTCAACATCACTCAACAGACAGAAAGAGGAAACTCATATTCTAATCCTGAAACAAAAGTGAAAGCATCTCTTCCTGGAGAAAAAGAGACCCCAGGGCAGGGGTGGGAGGATGCAGGGAATGGCACACACACCTGCCATCTCAGCACTGCGGGGAGGCTGAGGCAGGAGGATCACTGTAAGCTTGAATCTAACCTGGGCTACATAGTGGCCCAGTGTGTATTTCATGGCCTGAAATACATAGTGAGACCCTGCTTCAGAAAACAAAATGAAAGAAAGAAAAAAGAAAAAAAAATAGAGTTAGAAAGAGCAGTGATGGAGCTGGCGACCAGCTGGACCAGCTCCTGGGGACGAGTCCAGGACAGCTAGAACTGCCACCCAGAGTGCACCTCACTGCTGTTTTGCACAGGGGAGGGTGAATTCTTTGTTTCGGGATGAGTGTTGGGCTGCAGTGGCGGACAGAGCAGCAGAGTCCCTCTGGACTGTCAGGCTGCTCCCAAATGAGACTCCCGGTCACTCAGAATCGGTCACTCCTGCAGCAGCATGTCTGAGATAAGAAAATGTTAAGGCTGAGAAACTGACACTCAGAGGCATTGGAGCCCCAGAATCTTCCTGCACAGGCAGGCAAAGCTTTCCAGTGGATTCAACACTTGTTGCAAACAAAACACCGGGTTATCCAGCATGTCATACAGCAATGGTCCACAACCCCACGATGAGCCAGTCAGCCCTGCAGCAAGCCTCACTTTCCGTGTGGCCATTAGGACAAAGTCTTGTAAATTGTCCAGGCTGGGCTTAAAATTTGTACTGGGGTAGGACAGAGGGGCGCTAGGAGATGCCAGGGTGTGTTGGATTCTGAAAGACAGAGCAACGGAGACAGAGAAGATGAGAATGCAAGAAGGGACCAGCCTCAACAAGGGGTTAAGGGACATGTGCAGCAGAGGTGAAAGCGAGGGAGCCTGGGAGCCACTCAGCTAGCACCCTGCACCAGGTACCTCAATGGCCCACTGCAGGGAGAGAGCCACCTCCCCTCTGCTCATCCTGACGCTGTGACCCTCAGTGCCTCGGCTCTGGGTCTTGACAGTTTCTAGTTTCAGACTCGTGCTTGGAACAAAGATGTCTTGGCATGCAGGATGCCCCTGAGGCTGGACTGGCACCAGCCCCACCTCAGACATCTGGCCAGTGCCTACTCTCGTAGGTCCTGGTTAGTTTGCCCCCCTTTGGCTGGGTCCAGAGCTCTCCTCCCATGAATCCTCCTGTGCTGATGGATCAGGAAGGTGCTGGCCACTAGCTGGGGCTCTCAGGTGTAGAAGGTGTTAGTCCAGAGGAAGTGAATGCAGCCCGCAGCAACCTGAGCTTGAGTCCTCCTCTGGTGACTCCACCACCTTCCCCTGAGTCACCATGGTGACGTGGTGACTTGAAGGCTGCTGATGGTGGGAAAGAGCGGGCATCCTGTGAGCTCCCTTGCCTCGTCTATCTCCCTCCATGCCTCAACCCAAAGTCAAGCCAAACAGCCAGTAAAGTGTCAGTGACTGAAGCTGGGGGTCAGCAGCCCCCATAGTACCTGCTGTCCCCCTCTGTGCCCTTGGGGAAGCCACCTTTTCTGCCTCCACCTGATACCGCCCTTGACTTTGAGAAGAAGTTTCCAGGTGGAACAGGGAGATGGGGATCCTGGTACTGTTTAAAGATGTCTGGGAGCCTAGAAACATCCATGCCTCAGTTTTTCTAAAATGCACTGTGCTTTGACTGTGACAACCGTCGGGACCTGCAGCAGCAGAACAGCAGGCCGTGGGCTTCATTTCCTGTGTGGTCCATGAATTCCCAACAAGAGGGTTCCAGTGAGCCTACCTGGAAACAGGAAACCAAGTGTGGATAATGTGGTAACACTGAAAGTCGTCTCGAGACCCAGGACCAGACAGACCCAGGAGATGCCAAAGGGTGTGCACATCCCCTGTCCAGGGGCCTCTTGGGCTCCCCAGGCAGACTGGCCACCTCCTAGGACAACTGGGGACATGGCCTGGCCACTCTGCACCCTGCTACAGCCCTGCCTGCCATGAGATCTCAGACACGTGACTGTCACAGGTCTCTCTCTCTCTCTCTCTCTCTCTCTCTCTCAAGCTCCCTGAAGTCCCCTTTTACACACAGTCCCCACACGGCTGGCTTCCCCCAAGGGCCACGATGGCCCCACCATGCGGCCTGTGTGTGGGGACAGGAGCAAAGGTCGGGGGCCCTCCCGCTGCAGCCTCTGTGATCCTCCATTACCAGTGCTTCTCCATCATGCCCTGTGTCCAACAGGCAGACACAAGCCTCAGGTGTACACAGGAGACACAGAACAGAAGCACCAGAGAAGTGAGGCCAGTGGTGTGTTCTCAGAGGACCCAAGCTGGGTGTGAGGCGGATCCATGTTGGGAGGAGCCAGTCTGAAGAGTCATGTTGCTCTCGAGTTGGTACATGGGTCCAGACGACCCCCAAGAGCTCTTGCTCTCCCAGGAGGGACTTCGGGGCAGTGCGTGAGTCTGGGAGATTTGCAGCTGACTTGTTAGGATGTGGGATCATGTCAGAAAGGTGGGTCCCTGAGGTGTGCCCTGGAAGGCTTCCATCTTATCTGCTGCCTCTCCTTCCTTCCTCTCTCCCTCCACTGCTGCTCCTGTAAATGAGCAGCACTCCTCTCCCTCGGAGCTCACGGCAATGCGTGGATCAGACCCCCAGAAACCGTGAGCCAAACAGTCCTCTCCTGTGAGTCACAGTGCCGGGTGTCTGTCTCCACCGTGGGAATGCCACTAACACTCACCCACCCTCCTCTTCTTCTCTCATCTACCTCTGGCCACTATTTGTTAACACCTTGTCCCTGAAAATCACATCAACTCTGCATCCTAGAGCCCAGACAGTACTAATTCTCCCAAGAAGCTCTCAAGGGTTCAGCCACTGCCCCAACCCAGCCAAGGTCCCTCTGCTGTGTTCCATGAGCCCTGTGCTCCTCTCTCTCCTCTCCTCACCCAGTGACTGCCTATCATCCTGTCTCACTGCCTGGCCCACCCTTTAGCAAAGTCTGACGGCAGAGACTGGGTCGGTAGGGTCCTCACTGTGTTCCTGGCTCTGAGAACACCCAACCCAGGCAGGAGCCTTCATCCTGTCACAAGACCTTCTGCATCTTCTTACTCCTCCTCCTCACATGGCCACGTGCCTCAGCTCCAACGCCTACCACCATCCCTCCCCATCTCCACCCACCAGCCCCAAGAGCCATGCTGTGTCTCACTCCATCCTGAGGACAGGCCTGACGACTCTGCCACACTGCCGCATCCTCTGTACTGTCTCCACCTACCTCCTCCTTACGTACTCTGTCAATCCCACCACTGCTACCACCGCCATGACTCTGACACCACCACAACACTAAGCATCCTGACCACAGTCTGACCACTTCCACCTCAACCAGTCACTACAGTCACCATCCCGC
This sequence comes from Petromus typicus, assembly GCA_004026965.1. Classification (NCBI taxonomy): domain Eukaryota; kingdom Metazoa; phylum Chordata; class Mammalia; order Rodentia; family Petromuridae; genus Petromus; species Petromus typicus. Next base: position 9,275 of record PVIR01031223.1, on the reverse strand, counting down.
CCTGAGCCGCAGCACCGCTGTGACCACCAGGCTCACAGTAAACCATTACCACCACTAATTACCATGGTCATCATGATCACCAGCCTCACTCTCACTGTCATGAGCACCACTGCTACACCCTTGATGTAACTGCCCCTTCCATGACTCTTTGTCCCCACCACATCACGCCCACCACCACCTCTACTGCCATTGCTGCCGCCTTCCAAGCAAACCACCACTGGCATGGCCAGCACCTCCATGCTCACGGCCGTTGTTCCTCTGCCCCTGACACCCCATGCCATCATGACTACTACCACCCCTGGCACCACCACCATCCTCTGGGGCTAGGTCCCTCTGCTGTGCCCTCAGAGCCTGGGACACCACTTTCCATGCTGTCTCAGAGCCATTTGTGGGAGTTTGTCCTCCTACGAGTGTGGTCTCCACAAAGACAAGGGTGTCTTCCTTCACACACCTAGCACAGCACCTGGCACACAGAAAGCCCAGACTCAGTGTGAGGTCAGGAGTGAACAAATGAATCTACTCCAATCAATAACAGCAGGAAGTCATGGCTATTACTTTGCTTGCCTCTCAGCACATAATAAGAGGTGGTGTCCTCCCTACCACTGCTTTACAGATATGGCAGCTGAGTTAGGAACTTTCCCAGGGTCACATGGGTGGTCAGTGGCTGAGTCGGACCTCAGCCCACTCCACTGACCCCAGGCTGCCCACCGTGACCATCACCCCACTGTGCTTTGTCCCATGTTTCCTTGTACTAGCTGGGCAACGCGACCCGAGAGGCCCAGGCTTCCTCTCACGGGAACCAAAATCCTTGGAATGTGGCTGATGGGCCCTGATGGACTTGGAGGGAGGCTACCCCTGACCGCACCTCCTAAAGAAAACCCTTCCTCTCAGGGGACACTGGAAACCCGGGGAGGGATGATTGTGCCCGCTGGCTGCTAATGAGCTTCCTGTCTTCGAGGGAGAACAAAAGCTCTCACAGACTGCTCACTCCAAGTCTGAGCCACGTGGCCCACAGAGGAATGCCTGGCCAGAGACCCACTGTCCCAGGACGGGCAGAAACCATCAAGGAGATGCACTGGAAACACCCTCTCCACACCAGGCCTGTAGGAGGAAGGGAGGAGGGAGCGTCCTCATAAGAAATCTCTGCCCTGCAAGCCAAGAAATGCCACCAAGCTCCCCCACCTGGCCTGCAGGGATTTCCCAGGATCCTGGGTCCTCTCCTGTGTCCCAGGAGCCCCATGAATACAACACAACCCCCACCTGCCCTTGGGTCCCCAGTCTGTGGATGAGGTGACCAAGAAGAATTGGGGCCGGGAAGCAGGCAGTTGGCAGAGGAGCATCCCCTGTCCTTACTGTCCCCGTGGGCACCTCAGCCTCGCTGTCCTGTCCTGTGCTCCTTCCTGGGATCCCCTCCCACAGGTGGGGGGTGGGGGGGTCTCTCCTGGGCAGTCTGTGCCCAGCCCTGCCAACGCCTCCACCGCCAGGCTGTCTCTGCCTGCTGTGTGCTGTGTGCAGGGCTGAGCAAAAGGCTCCCTCCCCTCCTGCACTTCTGGGTTCCTGATGCCAACGTGAGGTCATGCAGTGCAAAGTGGGGTCCTGACCCTTGTGAGGACCCTTTTCTTCTGGCAGCCAGGGCTCCACCCGCCCATTCAGGCTGAGCCACTTCCATCCAGTCAGAGTCCAGGCTTGCTGGGGTGGGTTAGAAAACCTGAGGAAGGAAAAGGTGGAGGTATCTCTCAGCTACTCCCAAGGTTGCCTTGGGAGTGCTCCCTAGCTCCCTAACTGTGGTGCTCCAGTCTCTTTCTGTAACCCGTATCTGACCACTGTTATTCTAAGAGGGAGCATGGACACTGATGGCCAGGACCAGCTACCTCATGGCTGCACCTCCCTCCAGACACACCGCCTGGGTGCACAGGCCTCGCCCTGAGTTTTAGACAGGCAGAGCAGAGCGCCTCTTTCCCCTCTGGCCCCTGAAAACCCTCCCAGGGAAGAATCTACTACTGTCCTTGCATGCTGGCGGCAGCTGGCCCATTCACAGGACCTGAGGAGACCGGGTTTTGCAAGTGGGTTCAGAACAAGGCCCGAGACTCAGACGGCACAATTATTCCCTATCACAAGGGGCTCGGCTCAGAGCATGTCTTTAATGAGAACCGCACCCAGGGACGGAGGAGCAAGCCGGATTTGGGAAGCTAGAAGGCAAACGCCCCTCCCTACCCTCTCTGTCCTCAGCACACCGTGTCCCGCCCACTACAGAGATGAGCCTTCCCCAATTCCCATCCCTTGGACCTCTCTGCTCCTCCAGCTCCGCTAATCCAACCCTCTCTCCAAATACTAAAAGGCTAAGTATTTATTTTAAGATGGGAGAAAATTAGAGCCTGCAATTAGCACATTTTTCCAACACATTGCCTAAACCACGGCTGCCTTATGGGGCCAAAAACAAACTCTGGTAAAATTAACACAGTTTATTAAACAGGCGAAGCGTCCTGAGCTGAGCCGTGTAGCAGCGGCCCGCCTCCCCTGACTCTGTCCCCCACCGCTGAGCCAGCACCTTGCTGGAGAGTCAGGCCACCCTGCCAGGGAGTGAAGTCAGAGGATGGAGGACGGAAGGTCTTCAATCTGTGTCACCTGAATCCAGAAACCCCTTGCTGTGTGGGTTTCCTAGCTGCAAAATTAGGGGTTAAAAAGGAAGCACAAAATGATCTTATCGGATATGTTTCATAGTTTTGTCTCTTTGGGTTTTGTAGTTTGGGGTCACAGTCCTGCCCACAGACAGGAGACCTAACACATTGGGGCCTGTAAAGCGTTTCCAGTTCAGAAAGTTCTGTTTTGTTATTTGACATTTTCTCTGTCCATCTGTTCTTTCTCCGTTCTTTCTTTTTCCCTTTCTGCTCTCCCTTTTCTTCCCGTAGGTCGGGAAAGAAACCACAGCCTTGTCTCAGTTCCTGTCCCTGCAGCTAACGGACAAACAGGACACCTGAGGCCTGGCCACCACCTCACAAGGTGCTGGGTGTCATAGGCCAGCAGGATGGATGCCAGGCCTGAGCCGGACCAGGGGCCACACGGAGGGTGGAAGACCCAGTCCCGAGGCCAGAACTCAGGGGATGCGACAGCACCCCTTCTGGAGACGGGAAAGGCTTCTGGCCCATGACACCTTGGACTTTCCACAGAGAAGAGGGTACACACACACACACACACACACACACACACACACACACACACACTTACACACACATTTCTCTGGGGAAATGTGAAGAAATGGCCCCACCATTAGTTGGGGAAAGGGCAAACGTGCTGGGAAGTCACGCAATGCCCAGAAGCTGGCTCAGTAAACAGCTCTGTGCCTCTCACAGATGCTGGGGCAAGGTGCCGGCCCAGAAGCGCTGGACAGTTGCTCTGAAAGAGTAAAATTCTTTGGCATTGCCACTTCCTAAGAACCCCTTTCCTGGGCTGCACTGTCCACCCAGGAGTCTAGTGGGGAAGGTTGTGGCACGAGGTTCCCAGCAACATGGCCTCATGTGGGAATAGCCAGGATGAACCCCTTCCTGTGGGCTGGGCATCCACACTGCAGTCTCTGCACCCAGCAGGAGAGAGACTGAAGCACAGGGGCAATGGGGTCGAAATCCACTCTTGGGGAGAAGAAGTTGGGCTGGGCCCCATATGCACATTTCCAGTGCTGCCCACAAAGCCTCTCTGTCATGATCTACCCTATAGTAAGATCCTGGGAAGACCTGAGTGCTGATCCCACTTTAAGACTCACTGTTCTAAAGCCCAGTGTGGTGCTGCACGCCTCTAATCCAACCACAGTGAGAGGCTGAGGCAGGAACGTCTCAATTCAAGCCTCACCTGGGCAACATAGCAACTTCCAAGGCCTTGTCTCAAAATAAAACATTTTAAAAAGGACTCGGAATGTAGCTCAGTGTGAAGGCCCTGGGTTCAGTCTCTAGTTTGGGTGTAAAAAGTCTCTAGATTTCTGTGAAAAGTCAGAGAATACCTATCCCAGGAAGGTAAACCTCAAGGCCTCTGTCCCAACTCCCAGACCCTGCTGTGGATGACACAGCAGAAAGGATCATGTGTGGTTGGGTTCTGGTAAAACTTCACTTAGGGAGCTGAGTCTAAATGTCTGTAATTTACACATGTTATAGATCATTCTTTTTACTCTTTTCAAGTCTGTAAAACTGCAGACAGCATCCCAGGTCAGAGGCCACACAGAAACAAACACGGGCTTATACACACACACACAGATACAGCGCTTGTGCTGTGTTCTGTCTGCAGCACAGGGACTGACTCCTCTGATCTCTTCACAGAGATCCACCTCCAGTCTTCTTCTCTAGTTTTTATTTTGAGACAGGGTTTTGCTACATCACTAAGTTGTCCAGGCTAGGCTCAGACTTGTAATCCCCCTGCCTCAGCCTCCCAGAGTGCTGGAATTCTACCACAAATCATAGCTCACCACCCCCAGTGCTGGACCTCAGACCTGCATGTCTGGGTCAGACCAGTTCCCTGGTCAACTCCAGTGTCTTCCTGGCCTCTGGGCAAACTCCTTGGTGTCACCCTCTGCCTGTCAGTCCCCTGAGCACTGCCACTGTGCTCACTCCTTGGAAATCTCTGCTGCCAACTTGCAGTGTGGACTCTATTCATGTGGCTGAAGGCAAATGGAGCCTGGCAGACTCCCAAAGCCACAGGCTCCACTGCTTTCCCTAGCAAGACCCCCTGGCCAGTACCAGTACCTCTGTGTGAGCACACCGAGGACCCTCAGGCTGCACTGCAGGGTGACACCCAACAGGACAGAATCAGACTTGTCTGCTGACAGTTACCTGGTGGCAAAATCCTAAACACCTTTCTAATCTAGAATGTGTCCTCACATTGACCTTCTAATGTGCTCTTTGTAGATGCTGTTATTCCTTCTCCATCATGTGGGGAAATGCTCCAGCTATCACAGGAAGCAGTTTTGGAAACAGCTGTTTGGAGATGAACCCATCTCACTTGAATTCAGAGACTTCCCCACACACCGGTCATAAGGTGCTGAGCATGACAGTTACCAGTCTCTTACTGGCAGAAGGCACAAGGCCCCTGGGTCAAAGACAAAATGCTGCCACTCACAGCCCAGCAAGCAGCCTCTGTCCACGCCCAAGGCCCGGTGCCGAGGACAGCACAGTGAGGCCCAGACAGATGCCCCTCAGTGAGGGAGTCTGAGGAACACTAAGCTTAGGGGCCCACAGTGACTTGTACCAGCAGCCAGCCACTCTGGTCTCAGAGGGAGCTACATTTCACCCCACAAAGGCGCTCACAGCAGATACACGCTGATCAGGCACCGGTGCAGAGAGATCAGGGCTTCGCACTCCCAGCACAGCCTACAGATGCAAGACAGGAGGCCTGCAAGTTCAAACCTAGAATAGGCAACATGGGGACTTAGCAAGACAGTGCAAAGACTGGCATTTAACCCCCAGCTGGGGGGAGGGGAGAGACAGAGACAGACATGGAGAGAGAAGAGAGAACATAAAGATTCCTAGATTTCCTCCAGTAAACAGTGTGGAGTTTAGAACATGCATTAAAGTAGCTCTTTAAATTCCAGGTTTAGTTTCTTCTGGACGCTGACCCAGCCATGTTGATTCAGTCTGGATCTGCTTTCTCAGAAGAGCAGACCATTCAGCTTCCTTCCCAGATCTCAGTCACTGATTCCCTGGTTTCCCCTCAGTCAGCTCTTGCAGATGGGGCTGGCGTCAGACAGGACTCAAAGCCCCGACCCAGAGCCTGGGCTGGCCCATCGGCAGGAACGTTTGCTGAACGCATCAGGGACTCAGGTCTCTTACTGGACCAGGAGCTCCCAGGCCTCAGAGCCAAAAAGACCCAGAGTGTATTTGGAAAGCAACAGTCCTAACCCCTCCTCGGAAGCCCCTACTCAGAGCTCAGCAGAGCTCAGACCACACCCTCTGTCCTGCTGACTCCGCAGACTCCGAAGGCAGCTGGAAACAGGAAAGGGCACCTCGGGCAGGAAGGAAAAGCGGCTGCTGAATCCTCATCCCAACCCCATTTCCAACCAGCCTGGAGTTCCAGGAAAGCCTGCTTGGAATATCTGCTTCTTTATACCTCCCTCACACCCAAATCTGGTTATTTTCCCATGAACAACAAGGAGGAGGGGAGACTGCAGAGTGGAATAAAGGACTTCGCTCCCAGCAGCAGTCCTGAGAGCTGACTTGGTCGAAGGCTCCCAGCCCTCCACATGGGCTCTGCTCCTGGGCCCTGCCCAAGCCCTCTCCTAGCGCATCTGTCCTCCAGTCTCAGGAGACCAGACTCTACTCTCCGCAGGGTCCCAGAGCCCAGGCAGAGATGCCAAGAGAAGCACCCAAGGGTTTCCCACCACACAGAGGAACAGCGGCACAAAGGCCACACAGTGCTCACACGCCAGCCCCAAGGGTCTGTTCCCAGGCCCGGCTCCCAGAGCCACACAATTCCCATTCATTCCTTAGAGGGACCTTGGGTGACGGGTCTTTCAGGCCTGGCCCTGAACTGTTTCTTGATATCAGTGTTTTATTTTTATAAGTCTGATACACCCAGGGTGAGCTGGTGGTGGCACAGGGGACCCACGAGGTACAGAGAAGAGCACAGGGACGTAGGACTCACAGGCTGTGGGCAGGAACCTCCTCCGCATTCTCACTGGGTGATAGGCTTTGGCCAAGATGCCTTCTCATTTATGAGTTTCAGTTATAATACTGTAAAATGGGACCAATAATATAAGCACTGACCCACTGTGAAAATCAGAATGATAACGCTTGAAACATGCATCATAAACATGTGTTGTTTTCTCTGCCATTCTGTGACTTGATTAGTTCTTGAAGTACTCAGGCATAGATGGTATTCAGAACCTAGAAATGTCAGTAATAGAACTGAATTAGGATAATAAAAAGTCAGCCCAAAGAATAGAAGTATTTGCCAATAATGGTAAGGGATGAAAATGCCATATATATTATACAAATACATAAATTATACAAATATATCACTGTTACAACTCAAAAATAAAATGACAACCCAATTACAACAGGGAGAACAATATGAAATGACATTTCTTCTAAGAAGATAGACAGATACAAGTGGCCAATGAGTGCGTGACAATATGGTCGACATCACTGTTCACTGGGAAATGTTAACTCAAACTGCAAGTTACCATTTCACTGTTGAGATGGTCATAATAAAAAGGTGAGAATATGGAGACACCGAAACCCCTCTACGTCACTGCCAGGAACATCCAGCGGTGTGGCTGCTGTGGAAATCACTTTGGTGATTCCTCAGAGCAGCCTCACAATTCCACCCCTTGGCGCACACACGGAAACAGGAAGCTGTATGTTCATCCCCAACCATGTGCACAAATGGTCAGAGCAGCGCTGTTCATAACGTGGAATGTAGCAAGTCTCCCAGTGGGGAAAAAATAAAATAAAAGTGCTGGGTGTGAATGCTCATGCCTGTCATCCCAGCACTCAGGAGGCAGAGGCAGGAGGATTGCTGTGAGTTTGAGGCTGAGTGCAGGACCAGCCTGAACTACAAAGCAAGATTCTGCCAAAAAAAAAAAAAAAAAAAAGTAAGTCTCCCATGGGTGGAGAGAATAAAATGTAGTATAGCTTTAAGATAAAATATTATTTCAGCATATAAAGGAAAGCAATACTGGCACACAGGACCACATGGATGACTCTTAGAAGAAAAACAAGCCAGATGTTAGGTCCACATGATGTGTCCACACCTGGAAAACTCTAGAAAGAAAATAGATCCATGGTTTCCAGGCAGGGTCAGGATAAGGTAGGAACAGGATTTCTTATTGAAGTGCTAAAATTGTTCTATAGTTAATCAGTGATATTCAGTACACAACTACGAATATATTAAGAATCACTAAAATATACATGTTTAACAAATGAATTTATTAAATTCAAATTATAGCTTATATAAATTGCTTTAAAAAATAGAACTCACACAAGACCTTTTTCTGTGCAACACAGAACTCAAAACCACCATCTAGAAAAAAGATGAAAAGTAACATTGGGTCCTGCTGATTCAGGCCTGAGGTGACACCCTACAGTGTCACCAGGAGGTATCTGTAGCACTAGAAGTTCTCAGTGCCCAGTCGCTCATTTGTCCCGAGAGACAGATCAGCCAAGGTACAGGGACTAGCTTGTTTTATGTAAACGTTGGTTGGCTTGATTTAAATCTTTCCAGGGGATGTCTGGGGCCCGTGTGTACATACTCTCCCTGCTCTAAAACCAAGGCAGCCTGTCTGCTGTACAAACTTGAAGCCGCACCTAGACTAGGACTCGACTCTGGATGTGACACCCAGCTCGCCTGTCCCAGCCCTGTGCAAGCTGCCACATCCAGTCAAGTCGCACATTCCACCCTCAACGCCGCAGCACAATCCAGCAGTCGTGCCTTCTGCGCCCAGGTCCATGGGCTTCCTCCTAGGGCACCGTATTCTACCCTGTACCACAGCACAGTGGGCACCGTGGGCCAACGTATTAAATGTCCCCACAATAAGCCCTCAAATACTTCGTTAACACACTTAGTGAAAAATGAAGCAAGAATACTCATTTACCCCACGTGTAGTGTCCAGCTGTAGCAAAGAAGGGAAACTCAGTGCTACCCAGGTGTCATAGCTCAGTGTCACAGCTCTGGGTCTTGACAACAACTCGGGAACCTAATGGTTGCTGGAAGAGGAAGAGAAAAACCTTTATTACACCCGCAGGCTCAGAGGAGTTCATACACTAAGTCTAAGCACATACCAGAAATGAGAGCCCCTTATTCAGGGATTGAGGGTAGAAGAGTAGAATCGCTGACGTCCAGGGGCGGAGTTACAGAACATTCTCAGAAGGGGCGGAGCCTAACAGAACATTCTTGAAAGGTCACACAATTTAAACAATTACAAAATATTTTGATACAATGTGCAGGTGCCCAACAGCACAAAATTTACATTTCCAAAGCAAAACATTCTGTGGAAAAAAATGGAGGGAAAGCAAGGGCCTGTCTTCCTGAGGCTTTGAGTGCTGTGTCCAGTGAGGTAGGATTGGATCCAGCTCTTCCATCTGCTTCTATGACTCTTTTCTGTCACATCATAGTTGTCCTGACACATTTCCTAGTGACAAGGGCTCCGACTTGCGGTCTTCCTGCCTCAGCCTCAGCCTCAGCCTCAGCCTGCTGAATGACAGGCCTGCCCCATCATACTCTGCTCTGCTTTCTTTTGGCTGAACATTTTTTCCTATGCTCTGTTCTGGACATTTTTATCCACTTCCTGGCACTCT
>PVIR01031222.1:0-19617 GCA_004026965.1 Petromus typicus | reverse complement strand
AGAGAGAGAGAGGCCTCTTTAACACGGTTTTAGAGATGGCAGGTCCTCTCCACTCAGCTCAGGTGAAGGCCCTCTCATCTGTATCTTAATGTGGCAGAGAGAGGCAATGCAGAGAGGGAATGGTCACACGCAGAAGGGGCCACATTTGATGAGAACCTGCTCTCTGGGCCAGGGAGTTAGCTCAGTGGTTCTGGCGCCTGTCTTGCAAGCACAAGGACCCGGGTTCGATTCCCCGGTAACCACATAACAATACTGGGCGTGGAGACTCACCCCAGCAGCAGCCAGCACCACATACCACAGTGCCGGGTGTGGTGGCTCACGCCTCTAATCCCAGCACTCGGGAGGCAGAGGCAGGAGGATTGTTGTGATGTGAGTTGGAGGCTGAGCTCAGGGCCAGCCTGAACCACAAAGCGAGACCCTGTCTCAAAAAACCTTAAAAAAAAAAAAAAAGAACCTGCTCTCTGAACAGCTCCTCCACCATTCCATGGGGCCAGTGGGATCTCTTCCAAGGTGGTGCCTCCACGACCTCCCACTGGGCCCCGCCTGTTCAAGGTCCTGCCACCTTAGCACCACCGCAGTGAACACCTCTGGGGACACACTCAAGCCATCTCCGACCCACAGCAGAGGTGACCCTGGCCGAACATCCTGCCATCTTCACTCACTTCTCTTTGAGTGCTTTCTGCAGGGCACAATCTACAGCTGAGGCTGTACACCATGCTGTCCATACGTCCACATTCTGGCCGTAGGACAGACTGTCAGTCAGAGAATCATTGGTCTCTCCCTGGGCACTGCAGGTGACATCAGAGAGGAGGCAATGAGCAGGCGGAAGCTCCTGCACCTGGTGGACGCTGGATTTGCCATCAACACACCCTACCCACTGGTTCTGCTCCCTGCGCGGAATGTCCAGCTCATCCTCTCCTTTGACTTTAGTTCTGGGGATCCTTTTGAGGTACCTGAGCAGGGCCGTGGGGGTTCCTGGGCTACACGGAGCTCTGGGGGAGGAGTCAAGGACCCAGGAGGGCGGGGGATGGGAGGGGGGGCTGGAGGTCTGCGAAGCAAATCCACTCACCCTTCGCCCTTGAAGCACCGAGGATCTGGGACCGTCCAAGAGCCTCTGATCTGGTCGGGGCAGCTCAGAGCTTCCTGGACTCCTTTTCCTGACAGGTGCATCCATCACCAGCTGGGCACGGCCCCTGGAGCAGAGTGGGCTGCGGGGGGTCAGCTCCTCGCCCGCCCCTGTGCCTCCTGCCCGCAGTGTGAGGCTGCGTCTTCTTACCCTACTTGGCCTCTTGCGGTCAGAGAAAACACGCGCTTGTTTGTGACTGGCACATAGGCACCTTCAGGAAGCAAGAGCTGTTTTTCCTCAGTAACTCTAATCAATCACACCTGTTTTCCCACTACATCTGCCACTCACCAGCCATTTGTGCCACTTCTATGCGCTTCAGTTCCCTCAAGTGTAAAATTCGGTTGTAACAGCTCCCTCGGGGCGAATGTGCGGGTTCAGTTAATACGAGTTAGTATTTGTAGGACGCCTGGCACCATGCCTGCCACTTAGCATGGAGCTTATAAATATTGTATTTGAACATATAAAAAGGAATCCTTTTACCTTGTTCTGAGGAATGTAAACTACTGCAACACTGTGGAAGTCGGTGTGGAGATCCATCAGAAACTAAAAATAGGAATTGCACCTGACCCATTTATTTTGCTTCTGCGGATCTTCCCCGAGGGTTAGAATCATCACATGACAGGGATACGCTCATGTCTGCATTTACGTAATTTTTTTTTTTTTTTTTGAGACAGGGTCTTGCTTTGTGGTTCAGGCTGGCCCTGAGCTCAGCCTCAAACTTACATCACAGCAATCCTCCTGCCTCTGCCTCCCAAGTGCTGGGATGACAGGCGTGAGCCATCACACCCGGCACTGTGATATGTGGTATTGATTGCTGCTAGGCATGAGTCTCCCTCCACATCCAGTATTGTATGTAGTTACTGGGGAATCGAACCCAGGTCCTTGCGCTTGCAAGACAGGCGCCAGAACCTCTGAGCTGAATCCCCGGCCCTCATGTCTGCATTTACGGATGCACAATTCCTAGCAGCTAACTCTTGGAAGCAGCCTATGTGTCCATCAGCCTAGGAATGGGTGAAGAAAAGCTATTTACACACAGTGGAGTATTACTTTGCCATAAAGAAAGATAAACTAAGTCAGTTACAGGAACATGAGTGTGCCTTGAGACTATAAGTGGTATAAACCAGGCACTCAAATATCACATGATTTCTTTTATATGGGAAATCCAAAATACAAATCAAAAGCAAAATAGGAAATAGATCCATCTTTCTTAAATGGCAAAGGGGTCAAGAGCTGGAAGAGGAGGAGGAGAGAGGATGAAAAACATAATTAAAATGTGTTTATACATGTTCCAGCTCTGCCCAAAATACACCAATGCTCTCCGCAGTGCCGGGTTCATAGCTAGGATTGAGTAGGAATAATGGTCTTTAAGGGGGTGATGCTGGAAACCACAATGACAATGATTTTTTTTAAGAAGCAACAGGATTTATTAAACTTTTCATCAGAGAATACTACGTACGGCTGTGCTCTCTGGCAGAGCCAAGGGCCACATGTGAAATTTAAACCCTTGAAATATATCCAGTTCCCAAGAGATGTGCTATGAGTTTGGATTCTCTCGATTTTAAAGACTGAGTATAGGAAATGACTGGGAAAGACCCTGTCATTTTTATATTAGTTACTCACACTGTTGATATTTTGAGCCCTTCAGTTAACTTTTTTTTTTTTTTTTTTTTTTTTTTTTTTGAGACAGGGTCTCGCTTTTGTGGTTCAGGCTAGCCCTGAGCTCAGCCTCAAACTCACATCACAATCCTCCTGCCTCTGCCTCCCAAGTGCTGGGATTACAGGCGTGAGCCACCACGCCCAGCACTGTGGTATGTGGTACTGATTGCTGCTGGGTGTGGGTCTCCACACCCAGTACTGTTATGTGGTTACCGGGGAATCGAACCCGGGTCCTTGCGCTTGCAAGACAGGCGCCGGAACCACTGAGCTAACTCCCCGGCCCAGTTAACTTTTATTTTAAAAACTAGTTTTTCCTACTTGTGTTGGCTCACAGCTACAGTCTGGATCTTGAATGTTCCTCGGAGACCCGTGTGTTAGAAACTCAGTCCTCGCAGTGGCGCTGCTGGGAGACTGCGGAACCTTGGAGAAGTCCTGGCAGTGGACTCGTGGTGGGAGGTCCCAGGCCACTGGGGAGGAGCCCTGGAAGAGGGCTGGGGAACCCAGCCTCTTCCTCTTTCCCTTTGGCTCATGATGTAAGCAGTTTTGCTGTGCTGTGCGCTACGGCCATGACAAGCTACCTTACCTCAGGCCCAAGGGAAAGGAGCCAACTGATTATGGACTAGAACATCCAAACCCAAGAGCCAAAATAAAATTGTCCTCTTTTCAATCACTGGAGATTGGACCCAGGGTCTTCACACTGAGCTACATCCCCAGGCCTTTTTATTTGAGGGTTTTTTTTTTTTTTTTTTTGAGACATGGGTTCAATAAGTTGCCAAGTTGCCCAGGCTGGGATTGAACTTGTAATCTTCCTGCGTCAGCTTTTCAGAGTGCTGGAATTATAAATGTGCATTGTTATTCCCATAACTTTTCCTCTTTATAAATTACCTTAGGTGTTGTGTTGTAGTAACAGTAAATTGACATACTTATGTTAAATACAACTAGATCATTGGAGAAAACCTACATGACTGATACTCAAACCCTCTTCTGGACACCCTTTTCTACACCTGAGTTTCCCAGCCCTCAGTGCTTAGGATAACTCCCAAGCTTATAGATACCATGAACATTGTCCCCCAAGTGGGTGAGGAACCAAGGGAGCACGCTTGCATAGAGAGCTTCCCCCATGTCTAAGCCAGCACCTATTAAACCGGTCTCTGGGCTCTAGGATGAGGCTTTGGTGGCTCTCCTGGGCCCGGGGACCTCTGAACAGACCTTCAGACAAGTCTCTGTTGCTCTCTCCTTAGACAATCAGATCCACTGCTGAGTACTGCCACCACCACAAGATCCCCTTCCCCCCGGTGGAAGAGGCTAAGCTGAAGGAGTGGGCAGAAGCCCCGGAAAGCTGCTACGTCCTGAAAGGGGAAGACGGACCTGTTGTGATGCATTTTCCCCTGTTCAACAGAGACAGCTGTGGAGGTAAGTGCACGAGGAGAAGCAGGCTGAGGAGCCACCTGGCAGCACTGCACAGGGCTACGACTAGCAGAAACGTGGTCTGCCCTTCAACCCTGAAGGTCGAGAATGTGTGAGCAGGAACCTTTGTCCTGCCCACACTGTGGCCTCGTGGAGATTTCTTTCTGACTCAATCTTAGATGTTGCTTCCTCTGAGCGAAGTGTTCTTGTCCGCACGGAACATCCAGTTCTTTCTGGCTCCGTCCTCTGATCACAAGTGAGCAGCCACTGAACAGGCTCAGCATCCGGGGCGAGCGGTCCTGGGGCCTTGAGTGTAGCCTTCCCACTTTGGGCTCTCAGGGTCTCATCTTCCCTGCTATCCCTCTCGAGTGAGTCCTACTAGGAGTTCAAATGTGCTCGTCGTCTTCCTTCATTTGACAAGCATTCACTGGTTGCCTATATTGCTTCAGCTCCTTTTGAGGCAGAGCAAGATAATGTAGGAAAAGGACAGATTTCTCTCCTCATACAGAACATTAGACAAGTGGGAGGCATAAATAATAAAACATACAAAGAAGTTCATAGTGCAGTGTGCCAATAAATCTACTTATATTCTTGGGTGAATGCATGCACCTTGTGATTAATATTTATTAACTGAAATAAATGAGACATACAAGCTTAAATATCACATGGCTTTTCCCGTGTGAGAAACCCCAAATGTAAATACAGAGCAAAATAAAAGATAGACAATAAGAAGTAGGAGGTCTTTTTCAAACGAGAAAAGGAACCAGAGGAGGAGGGAGGAGGAAGAGAGAAAAGGGAAAGGGGATTTAAAAAAAGAATTGGGAGGGCCAGGAATATAGCTCAGTAGTTCTGGGGCCTGTCTTGCAAGTACAAGGACCGGGGTTCGGTCCCCAGAAACCACATACAATACTGGGTGTGGAGACTCACGCCCAGAAGCAACCAGTACCACATACCACAGTGCCGGGCGTGGTGGCTCACGCCTGTAATCCCAGCACTCGGGAGGCAGAGGCAGGAGGATTGCTGTGATGTGAGTTGGAGGCTGAGCTCAGGGCCAGCCTGAACTACAAAACAAGACCCTGTCTCAAAAAAAAAAAAAAAATTGGGAAAAATGGAGATAGAACTTTTGCAAATAAGAAGGGAGGCTGCAAGATGGAAGGAGCAGGGAGGGAAGGGAGAGAGAGAAGGGACAAAAAAAGAATAAATGAAATTATTGTGTACTACAGACATGTCCTAATTAAAATGAAAATTAACCCAAGAGGTGGGCTAGCTGGATCTTGTCCACAGTGAAAGTTTGCAAGCCCCTGGCATAAACAGATAAAATCAGTAGAACTAATGACTCACACAGCCACTAATCTCTCTTCCTTTATTTGGTTCTACTTCAGCTGACATTCAGAAATGGAGTAAAACATACGGCACCATAAAACTTGCTGATACCTACACGCTAGATGTGGTGACCCAACTCCTGGAGCTGTCCAAGAAGAATGTCAGGATAAACAAGGACAAGATCTTGGGCGAGATAAGGAGCGTAGCCAGGTGTGTGCGAAGCCTGAGCTGTAGCAGTTAACTCTCCGAAAGGTAGTTTTCCCCATTTCGACTCCCTCCCTCCGTAGGGGAGAAAGATAGTTAGCAAAGTCAAGCAGGGGACGATACCCTGAAGATGGGGGGGACCAAGTGGGTTAATTTGGCGACAAGGTTCTGTAGACAGGACTGTTGTCTCCCAGTTTTGGACGCTACAGATTCAAGGTGTGGTATGGGCAGGGCTGGCTCCTTCTGAGGACTTCTTTCCTTGGCTTTCCAGAGCCTTCCGACTCCAGTCTTAGCATCGCCCTCCTTACATGTGCAGGCAAACAAGTCAGGCAAGGCCCTTGCTCTCCTTGTTTTACATCTCCCTGAGGGGAGCCATGACACAGACAGCCTAACCAGGGAAGGGGAGTGGAAAGTGACTAGTGCCTTACATAAATACAGCAGCACACAGTGTGTCCTAGGAAGTGACAGAAGGGCTCCGTAGGAAAGAGGGTGGTGGTCTGGAAAGCCTCCTGAAGAAGTTCCTTTTGGCCCTCGAGTGGATGCTGAGAAGCCATGAGGATATCTAGGGGAACAGAATTCCGTGCAAATTCCCCAAAGCGCAAATGCCCTGGGGTAGAAATGGCTTTGCTTGATTCGAGGACCAGGAAGAAGGCTCTTATTTCTGGATCAGGGTAGTTTGGGTGCGATTATGTGATGAAATATGATCAGAAAGACATACAGAGATTGTATTCTGTGAATTCTGGCAGGTATCATGACATTTTATACAGTGGGAGAGAGCTACTAGCCTCCTCCTGGACGTAAGTGCTCAGAGTTTGTAGGGTTAGATGGACAAAGGCACACTTACACAATAATCACAGACTACAGGAACGCCACACGTGAGTGGTAGGTCCGGCATCAAATCCAGGTTTCTCCATGAACGAGTCTCTCTCTGTCTCGCCCTCTCTGCAGCAGCCCCTAGGTTTTCTAACTATGTCCAGTGATCAACGTCACCTACAAAGAACAGTGACAACCTCTAACTCCCCTTCACTGCACTCGCGGGGCTGGAGTGGTCAGACCGATGTGACGGCCCTCCCCATCGTCACTTCAGATGAGCTCCAGCTTCCAGTGTGCCCTGGGCCTGCTGGTCTACCAGGGCCCCGGCGTCCAGCTATGCCTGCAGCTCTCCATGCCCGTCAGTTGTGTCTCCACAGCATCAAGTTTGCCTTAACTTTTCTCTCTGAGCCAATCTTTTGAGACCTTCTAGACCACGTCTTTAACAGAGTCCTTCAATGAAAGGAGTCCCACGAACTAATGGTGGTGAAGAGAATACTGGAGATCTTCAGGAGATCCTAGAGCTGGACTGTGGCTCTCTGATCGCCGGAGCCACCAATGACAAGGTCCAGCCACCAGTGAATGTGGTGATCAAGACCAAAGCCACTTGGTTGTTCTTTTACTTAGCTCTGCGAGGTAGGAATCTGGGTCTAAATCGTGGTCTTATCCCTTCAGAGAGCCAAGGTAGCTCTTGCGTACACAAATGTTCAATAAATGCTTGCTGATTGACTAATAGATTGACTACCTGTGTCTCTTGTTCTGCCACCACCTCGCTGTACCCCCGTGCACCCTCCCTTTAGTCCTTCATTCCCTGCTATTCTCCTGCATCTTGCCTTCTGTCCTTTCTTATCTCTGTTCTTAAGCATCTTCTCTCTTATTGTTCTTGGTAGACGCTTTCCTTGACTCCGCTCTGCCTCGACTGCGCCACGGATCCGATCTTCTGTAGCTCCTTTTCTTCCCATCCTGCCTGTCTGTGTCTCAGCCATTCATTGCGAGGGCTACACTGCTGGGTTTGAATCCTGCTAACTGATCACCCTGACGGCACAGGCCAGTCTCTTTGCCTTTTTCCCGGGTTCCGTCACTGGTAAAACAGATCTGTGATGTTTGTATCCTAGAGTGGTTTATAAGATTCAGCTCTTACAGACCTTACAGTGGCATCTAACACGGATGTTACAGAGACATCAGTCATTATTTTTAATCGTATTTTATCTTCATTGATCCATATTTGCAGTACATAATAATTACATTTCTTGTGAGTAGCCATTATAGTTAATACAGTGGCTTTCCAAAATTAAAAACTGTTATGAATTGAATTGTGGGGCCGGGGAGCTAGCTCATTGGTTCTGGTGCCTGTCTTGCAAGTGCAAGGACCCAGGTTTGATCCCAGCTAACCACATACAGTATGGGCGTGGAGACTCACGCCCAGCAGCATCCAGTACCACATAACACAGTGCCGGGTGGTGGCTCACGCCTGTCATCCCAGCACTCGGGAGGCAGAGGCAGGAGGATTGCTGTGATGTGAATTGGAGGCTGAGCTCAGGGCCAGCCTGAACTACAAAGTGAGACCCTGTCTCAAAAAAAAAAAAAAAAAAAAGAATTGAATTGTGGTTCCTAAGAAGATGTTGCAGCTATAGCACAGACACTTCCTGCTAACCTTATGTTCCAACATTCCACTCCCAGCTGCCAGTGTCTGGACTTTCAGTCTCTCAAACCCCATAGATTACTGCTTTCAATTGCTACAACAAAATACTTGAAGCCATGTACTGAATAAAGAAAAGAATTTTATGTAGCTCAGGTTTTTATAGGTTCAGGGACACGACATCGGCACACGCTGTTCTGATGAGGGCTTCCCTCTGCATTACGTGGTGCACGACATCATAGTGGGAGAACACGCAGGGGGAAGAGATGATGTGGAGGCCCAGGAAGTGAGACTCTGAAGAGCGGGAGGCTTTTCTACTTGTAACACTCTTGGGAATTAATTGGGGGTCCCACAAAAAGCGTGTTAATTTCCTGCCAGGACAGTGCCCCTGATGACCTCCCATTAGGCCCCGTCTCTTAAGGGTTCGACCTCACCCCTGCCACACTGAGGACCAAGCTCACCACTCCTCAGCCCTTGCAGAACACTCACACCAGGGGCTGGGGATATAGCTCAGTGGTTCCGACGCCTGTCTTGCAAGTGCAAGGACCCGGGTTCGATCCTCGGTAACCACATAACAATACTGGGCGTGGAGACTCACGCCCAGCAACAATCAGCATCACACACCACAGTGCCGGGCGAGGTGGCTCATGCCTGTCATCCCAGCACTCAGGAGGCAGAGGCAGGAGGATTGCTGTGATGTGAGCTTGAGGCTGAGCTCAGGGCCAGCCTGAACCACAAAGCGAGACCCTGTCTCAAAAAACCTTAAAAAAAAAAAAAAGAACACTCACACCATACTGGCATGTGCTGTGAAGACTGCTCCTGGCCCACTTCCTGAGGGAGCTCTCTTCTCATGTCACCATGTGATGTCCCACCCTCTCCCGTTCCTCCCCTTTTTCTCCAGCTGCATTAGGCAGGACACCGTGCATGCTCACTCCCTAAAGCCCTGGCATCGGGTGATTTTTCTGGCCCCCTCACTGGCACACACTGCTGACTTAGTTGCAAAGTTCTTCAAGAGCAGCAGCCACATCCTATCCATTGTCACTGCCTTGAGGCCAGCCTGAGAGTGAGTCCCCAAAATGGGTGCCAGAACATTACATGAATGGTTCCCTGTGCTCGAATCCCCACTTCAAAATGTGCTTCCTATGTATACTCTGGAAAAGAGTTGCCAGCTCGGTCCTGGGGATGAAAGGTCTCCGAGCCTGAGAACTACTCTCCCTGCCTGACTCACTCCAGCCAGATGGGGAGGCGGGAAAAGCCCTGATCCCTCCCACCCTGGATAGCAATTTCCCATCCAGCTGTCACACAACTCTGAGACTCAGGAGCCGAGAGAAAGACCCAGAGAGGCAGCAGGAGTTGGCAAAGGACTGAGAAGATCAGGGAGCTGGACTGACAGGGTGGAGGGGGGACGGGCCGTCTTGAGAGCAGAGTGTGGTGAACTCTTCCTGCCCCTCCATGCAGTTCCCCATGGGCCCAGCCTGCATCTTCTTGAGGAAAGGCATCGCGGAGAAGCAGCGGGTACGGTGGGGTGTTGGAGGGGAGGTGGACACGGCAAGGGGAGCCAGGACAGGGTGAAAAGGGTGGGACTCGATGGTGCCCTGGAATAATGGGCCATGGGGGCAGCAGGAGCCAAGAAAGAGGGATGCAGGAAGCACGGTGGAGTCATAAGGCCAGTTGGTAGTTGGTTGAGGTAAAATCAGAAGTCAGTGGCAAAGATGGGAGGAGACTCAAGGAGATCTGGAATGGTGTTGTGTTTGAGATGTGCATGAGACGTCGGAAGTGGTGGTGGTGATGTCAACAATATCTGCCATGCATGATGCTCTTGCTGCGTGCTCAACTTTGTGCAAAGCACTTGCATTCTTGATGTTGAATCCTCGGAACAGCTCGTGATGTTGGCGCTACTCTCATTCCCATTTTACAAGAAAGAAACTGGGGCGCTGAGCCATGAAGTCCTTTGCCTTAAGCTCACACAAATAGTAAGTGGCCAGATAAGGTCTGTGTGATTCCTAAGGGCATGCTTTTAGTTGTTAGACTTTAGACCACCAAAAAAAGTAGAGGAGAGAAGGAAAGAAAAGAGAGGAAAAGCTTTAGATGAGAAGAAAATAAGAAAGATAGTATGGGGACAAGGCCCCGAGAATAAAGGAATCAGAGGAGTCAAGGAAGCCACAGTTAGTAGAATTTCCCAGGTGCCACGTAACATGTCCAAGCCTGACTATTCAAGTACATGCGGGCGTGGTCAGGGCAGCAGTGATTAGCCACTCTGGGAGACTCTAAGAACTGGTCGTGCTGATGCTGAGCATCTTGCCCCAGCTCCACTGAACTCTGATCCCATACAAAGGGATTCTAGTGCTTGGATGACAGAAGAGTCTGGGGAAGTTGAGGGGCTGAAGTGGGAAGAATCTGAACTCCTAAGGCAAGCTCAGCCCTCAAGGCAAATTCAGTGCTGAGCCTGGCTTGCTGCATGTCCTCACGGGGGATTAACCTCGTCCCTCTTTAGAAGGGCATCTTTTGGCTTTTCATGATGCGTGACCTTCGGCCTTTCCCCTGACTTCTCTGTTCTTCAGCTTCCCTAAGGGTAAAATGAGAACAATATTTGGATGTACCTCACTGAGCAGTTCTGAGTTTAGGACAGGAGAGCCTGGCACAGAGTCAGCCCTCTGAACACGACAGCTGTGATACGAACATGACAGCTGTGATAGGAAGTCGTGCTTCATCCTTCGGGGTGACAGACAAGGTTGGACTCTGGCATCTGACACTCATTTCAGCACGTGATGAGTATTTGTCTGGAAAAGACGGTGGGGGGAGGTGAGAATGCGAGGGTGAGAGAGAGGAAATGGGGGGATGGGAGGAGGAAAGAGCAAATAGCTGAAGAATGGGAGTCGGGGAAGAAAGAGGGTGAGGACAGCAGAGAACAGAAGAAGCAAAAGATGAAGAGTAACTTGGGAGAACCAGTAACACAGCTGCAGAGGCAGGTGTTGGATTCTTGACCTTCTCTCCAAATTCGCTCTGCCTGCTTCCCTTCCAGGAGCGACCCCTGGGACAAGATGAGATCGAAGGTAACACTGCCCCATGCCCTGGAGTCACCACAACCCCCTTCCCTGCCCTCTGTGCTTTCTGCATTTCTGTAAATTCCCTCCTATGCAAACTTCATACCCCTTACAGCTCTTACTGAACAGCAGTGCCGGGGAACTTTTGCACAGTAGTTTCAGTACCTCCCCAGGAAGGCACGCCTAGCCCACTTGTCTCAGAAATTAGGCACAAAATCTGAGTTTTAGAATGAACTTTAAATTTTTTTTCCTCTTGGTAGTTTTGAGAAAGCTTCACCCGAGCATTTGAGGACTCCAGTGGTTTCACTCAGCAGTCTCAGGCATCGTTCCTCTGGCAAACGCAGGTTTACTCGTAATGCTTGGCTTTTTAGAATGTGTTGTCCTTTGAGGAGTCTGCAGTCAGTGGCTCACTGATAGTTTCCAGGGATGCCCCCCTTTTCCACTGATGGCTTCCGGTTCCCCCAGAGTTCCTCCATCTTAACTTCCAGAGCTCCGAGAAGCATTTCTTGAGTTTGACAAGGACCGCGATGGATTTATCTCTTATAAGGATTTGGGGAATCTTATGAGAACCATGGGTTACATGCCGACGGAGATGGAGCTGACTGAACTGGGCCAGCAAGTCCGCATGAACCGTGAGACCAGGGCTGGGAGAGAAGACGGGCTGAGGTGAAGGGTGGGGTTGGGAAGGGGTGGAGGCTGAGAGTATATTTGGGGGTAGAGAGGCAGATGAGTGGGACTAGATATCTGGAAGAAAATAGCACTTAAAGTAGTTAGCAGGATGGCTCTTAGAGACAGATCCGCATTCAAGTCCCAGTTCTATCAATTTACCAATTGTGTTCATTTTGTTTTGTTTAGTTTTTTGAGACAGGGTCTCGCTTTGTAGTACAGGCTGGCCCTGAGCTCACTATGTAGCCCAGGCCAGCCTCAAACTCACAGCAATCCTCTGCCTCTGCATCCTGAGTGCTGGGATTACAGGCCTGAGCCACTATGTCCAGCATTGTGGTATGTAGTTACCGGGAATCAAACTCAGGATCTTGTGCTTGACAGGCAGACACCAGAACCACTGAGCGGCATCCCCAAAACATCTAATTGTGTTCATTTTGAGAAGCAGAGTTGTCCTTTACTCTTGAGTTTCCTCGTGGGTCGCGTGAGGACATCATCACTTCTTACCTAATGAGACTATAGGAAGGAAGGGGTAAAATGCTCATGCACGTAAAAGTGTACCCTCCAGCAAAATTCTTATTAAATGTAGGTTATTACCGGGCCAGGGATTTAGCTCAGTGGTTCCGGCGCCTGTCTTGCATGGGCAAGGACCTGGGTTCGATCCCCAGTAACCACATACCATACTGGACATGGAGACTCACGCCCAGCAGCAACCAGTACCACATACCACAGTGCCGGGCGTGGTGGCTCACGCCTGTAATCCCAGCACTCGGGAGGCAGAGGCAGGAGGATTGCTGTGATGAGTTTGAGGCTGAGCTCAGGGCCAGCCTGAACCACAAAATGAGACCCTGTCTCAAAAAACCTAAAAAAAATAAAAAATTAAAAAAAATAAATGTAGGTTATTACCATCACCACTAGAGTTTATCAGTGGCGTGTAAGACTGGAACTCTTTTGGGTGTTAAAAATAAACATAGAGCCAGAACCAATATTGGTGAATAGCATGGCAAAAGGATAAATTTTTAGATGGACAGCAAAGCTGATTTTGAGATTAAACCTAGAATAAAAATGCTATTGGATTTATTTCTGGGCACATATCTGAGTTGGCAAGGTTGAATTCAAGGTGATCATAGTATGTTCAGCTTTCTCTGCTGGTTCCACATCTGCAGATTTCAACTGCAAATGGAAAATGTTTTGGGGAAAGACTGTCTATACTGAACATGTATGGGCTTTCCTTTTTCTTGTCTTCACATTCTTCAAGTAATGCGAGTAATCTAGAGATGATTTAAAGTTTTGGGGAGATTCACAGGTTATATGCAAATACCATGGCGTTTTATGAAAGGGACTTGAGCACTGCAGATTTGGGTATCCACTGAGAAGTCTTGTTGTCAAGCCCCAGTTGACACCAGAAGACCTCTGGATGCATCTGGGAGAGACTCAAGTGCACATTAAATTCCAAGTCCCTCTTCTGAAGAGATACAGAAGAGCCCTGCTCATCTGAGGGGCCCCAAACCGGAACCAACTAAGACATTTGCTGAAGGTCATGTGGACATGGGCTACTTCCCGCATGCACACCCTGTGCAACTGCCAGCCTGGCTCAGCTTAGAAAGAACCAAGACAGGGTGTAGACAGTCAGGACACCGGAATCCTACTAATCCCCCTCTTCTGTTGTCAGTGGGCGGCCGAGTAGACTTTGAGGACTTTGTGGAGCTGATGACCCCCAAGTTGCTTGCAGAAACAGCTGGGATGATCGGTGTCCAGGAGATGCGAGATGCCTTCAAGGAGGTGAGCTCAGAGTTCTGCCGTGCTGGTGGAAGATGCAGAGGTATAGTGTTAATCATTGCCGTGGAATGAACCCACCAAAATTTTTTTCCCTAGCCATGAGAGGAAGATAAATAGCATATTCTGAACACTTGCAACAGACCCGATTGGCTCTACACATTCATCCAATTTGACCCTCACAGGTTACATTTACGAGTAAGCAGTCATGCACCCCAGACGTACAAAAAAGGAAAATGAGGCTCACAGAGATTAAAAATCATACCTAAAATCATTCTCCAAAATGAACATTAGCGTTTCTGATCTGGGTGTGTTTCACAGGAAAGAAAAAAACCAGGAGTTTCAAATTCTCAGGAAATCATTTCATTTAAGCCACTTCCTGTAGAGATGCTTAAAAGTAATACACGAGGAGGGCAAAGGACTATTTGTCTCTTCTTGGACAACTGTGAATGTAAAGGTCTGATGTCTACAGGCCCTACTAGGACCTGACAGAAGCCAGAAGACCATTGCCGAGGGTGTCTCCATGATGTAGCCAGGAAGTGATTGTAATTTGAGCCAGGTTATTAATATCATCAAAAGTTGGCTGTAGTTTATTGATTCAATAAATATTTATCAAGTGCCCATCAAGTGAAAATACTTGTTTTTCTGTGTCTGGTCTGTTTCATTTAGCATAAAGACCTCTGGGCTTGTCAGTGTTGTCACAGGTGGCAGGATTTCCTTCTCTTTTAAGGCTAATATGTCATTGTAACTAAGGATTCACAGAAGAAAAAAATGCTACATGATTCCACTCATATGATATTTCTAAAACAATCCAATTCATATGAGCAGAGAGTAAGTCTTGTTGCCAAGCAATAAGGAGGGCACGAGGGTTGTTACTCAATGATGCAAAATTTTAGTTATGCAGATATGACTGAGTTCCAGGGATCTGCTGCTTCACACAGAGTACATAGTTTGTACTGGGCACTTAAAAACTTAAGAGGGAAGATCTCCCATTCAGTGCTTTTACCACAAAAAAAAAGTATAAAACAAAACAAAACAAAAATGAGTAAATGAAAGTAAGAGATTCAAGGAAACTTTTGGAAGTGGTGGTTATGCTCGTTCTTCCAATCAATATGAGGCCTTCGCAGTGTATGCAAAGGACAAAACTCATGGATTTATACACATGAAATACATGAAGCTTTTTGTATATCTCAGTAAAGCTGCTTAAAAAGAAGAATATGTAAATGTCGAAAGAAACCTTTCCTCCAGTTGGACAGTGCACCCCAAGCTCTCAGCTGGGTTCTCGCCTCAGTAAAAGATTCATACTCAAGGACCGCCGCTGTTGTTGTCATCACTGATGTTGCTAATTCAGTCCTTTCTGTCTCTGTACAGTTTGATACCAACGGGGACGGGGAGATCACTCTGGGGGAGCTGCAGCAGGCCATGCAGAGGCTTCTGGGGGAGAAGCTCACTCCCCATGAGATCGCCGAGGTGGTGCAGGAGGCCGACATTAATGGAGATGGCACTGTTGACTTTGAAGGTGACCGTGGGGTAGCCGTTGACAGAACCCACTTCTGACTCCCGTGGAGTTTTGCAGGTTGGCCATCTCTTCCTAGTCTGCTCCAGGTTTGAGCTTGGAAGCAGATGATGGGTTTCAGAACTCTTCATTTCATCCTTCTGTGGCCGTGTGTCTGAAAGAGAAGAGCTCAGTGTCTCTCTCCTCGCAGCTCGTGGATCCCTTGTCCAGAGGCCCCTATTCACCCATGGTCAGGACACACCGCCACATCTCCCGTCTCCTCCTGGCTTCCTGGGTACCTTGTGTCCTAGGAACAAAATATTCTACCAGCAGGAGGTTGGGCTGTCTGGTGTCTGACAATCTTGGGCCAAATTCATGGGCTTAGATTCAGGATCACCTCCTACTAAACATACAGCTCTATCCAGTCACCTGTATTCTTTTCATGTTAACTTTCACATCTGCAAAATGGGAGTAATCATGGTGATGCTCTTTCAAGCTTTTGAAGAAAACAAAAAGAAATTATGCATGGAAGTCCCAGTTAGAAAACAAAAGTTTATTTGTGTCCATCCTTTCCCATCATGTTCACGTCCTCCTTTCTGTCTAGAGAGCTATCCTTTCCCCTGGTTAAATCAGATTTATGTCACAGTCACTGTACTGGGCTCACAGCCCCCCTCAGTGCTGCCCCAGCACATCCGTACACGCCTCTGTTGGAGCGCCAATCTATGCTATCACAGTAACTTGGAAGAACTTACTTTCTTTTTCTTCCTGAGGCTGCACCCTAGTTCTCGCATCATGGGAGTCTGAGTTCTTAGCGCAGAGCTCAACACGTACGTATTGAATAACTGGATAAGTGAAGAGGACAGGAGTTCTGTGCAGATAAGAGCTGGGATTTCTTCTGTGAAAGGCATCAGTCAGGCGCTTTGGGTTCCGGATCAAGTGCTCGGGGTCTGGCTGCTGCCTGTGAGCAAATCCAAAATTCTTAGTCGGCTCTTCAAGGGCATGCGTCACGCAGTCCCAACCACCCATCCAGCTGTAGCATCTACAGCCACACTTCTAGATGTTACATTTGGGGGCCAGTTTGAAATCAGCACTGTGCTCCTCAATGTCGATTCCTTTGCAACTGATAGGAACTGTCCCCCTACCTTAGCTTTTTGGGCTCCCACAAGGACACATGCCAATTGTTTTTTTCTGAGAGCCTCCCCTTCCCTTAGCTGGTGTGTAACTCTCAGGCCCCGAGCCCACAGAGATTTCTCAGTTGCTCTCAGTGGAAAATGTTTTGTGTAGCAGAAACGTAGGAGATGTTTGTTAGATGTTCAGTGTTTGCCAGATCTAGTGAGGCTCAAGTGCATAGGGGATATTAACAAAACTTGGGGAAATGGTGGGGATGAGAGACGGACCCGCGGGCCCCCAGAGACACACAGATAAAAGAAGGCTGGGGCCACCTTACGGTGCTGCAGAGCTGGCAAATGCATCTAGCCCCGAGTCACAGGGAAGCCCGGGGCCACCTGCCTTCCTTCCGATTTGTCGTTCCTGGTCCCCATTCCCTGGGTCGCACTGGTTACTCTTACCAGCCTCAGCTGAGAAACTGAAATAAGACGCTAACAGGACTATTTATGGGACACTTCACCTGTCCCGGGAGCACTGCGTCCTTCAGCTCACTTAAACACCAGGTGTGGGACACGGAGATCCTGAGACACGGAGAAGGGAGGCAGTTCCCCCGGGATCCGTGTTGTCCCTGGACACCTCGGAAACGCTAGGAGAATAGTGTTGGCTGCTGTTCAAGAGGCACCTCACGGGGGACTTCTCTTTGCAGAGTTTGTGAAAATGATGTCCCGCTGAGGAGGTCGCAGAAGCTCCAGATTCTGCCTGGCAGGGCGGATGGACAGCTTGTGGAGGACAGAGAAACTGCGGGACAGAGGGTGGCCTTGCATGCCATGGACAGAGGTCACAATGGAGGCAGTGGCCTTGCTGGAGAGGCCTGGAACCATCCATAAAACTAGCTTCAGAAAGAACAGCCTATTGTGTGAAGTCGTACTAGATACTAGGGCCCAGGTGCTGTTCCCAAAAGACCAAAGATTAAGGACATCTTTTTCCTTTGTAGAGTGCTAGATTCCTGAGACCTATCAGAGTCGCTTCCCTACCTTCTCCTGAGAACACAAGTCTATCTGCCTCTGCGGCTTCAACCTCTGTAGGCGGAAGCGCACCTGTTCTAGGGCTAGAAACTGGAATTTGGTGGCGCAGGCTCGGGGCGGGTCACTAGAGGGCGCTCCAGGGGAGTTTTCCAGAGTTCCTGGAAGCATTTTATCCCTTGTGACCTCTCACACCCCCTCTCTCGGTGTAAAATACTCAGGGGAACTGAATTAAATCACAAAGCTGGATTATGAAGGCTTAGAGCAAGCTGATCCCCCCTGGGGAATTAATGCCCCACAAAATATCATATGAGAGAGAGAGAGACAGAGACAGAGGAGAGAGGGAGGCAGATAGTAGGGGTGGGGAGACAGAGACACACGGAGACAGAGACCGAGATACAGAGAGTGGGAAGAAAGAGGCAGACAGGCCGCCATTGCGAAGCCACTCCGAAGCACCTGACTCCGCGCGGATTGGCATGGACTTCCCTAGAAGAGCTCTGTGAGAGGGAAGAGCGCCCCACCCTGCCGTCCCGGCCTTGCCCTGTGCTGGGAGACCACAAAGGTCGTCCCTGCGCCCGCACCCCAGGCCGCACACTTCGGCAATGCACAGTTCCTTCAAATGAAGATTTCGCGCCTTCCGCCGGCTGTTTCCTCACTCTGAAGTACCATTAAGTCGATGTGTAGAACGAGCTGGAGCCAGAAAAATACATTTTCTAACCTCTTACCTGTGGCTCCTCTTTCTGTGCCATTCTTTATCTTGGGATAATTTTATTTTTAAGGCTCGCAACTCGTCTTTGCCTCCACCACTTTCTCTGTCTGTCTGTCTGTCTCTCTTCCTCCTTTTCTTCCTTCCCTCTTCAACGACAGTAGATTCAGGGGGCCGCTAGTGCAAGAGACTCTTGTATAACAACAAATAAAATGGACACATCCCTGCACCTGAGGAGCTCACACTGTAACAGGAGGAAATAGGTATAAAACAAAAGGAATAGATATGATAGCACGTTGGAAGGTCAGGACAGATACGCAGGAAAGTGGCAGAGAGAAGGGGGCGGTGGAGTTCCATGGGGGCCTCAAGGGAGCTCACTGCACCCGCGTTTGCTTGTCTAGGGGAGAACACTGGAGACAGGCTGTACGGCAAATGCAAAGGCCCTGAGGCAGGAAGGCATGCGTGTTGCTGGGGGAAACCAAGGAGACCTGGGTGGCTAGGAGGCAGAGCAGGGTGAGGTTAAATCGTGGAAGGACGGTCCTGGAGACCATCTCAAGGGTTTGGGAGGATTCTGAGCAGAAGAGCGAGGTCCAGCTCACCCTTTTGAACTCTGGCTCTGGCCCCTCCGCACCGGCCCGTTTGCTTCCCCCGCTCACCCAGCCACTCATCACTCACTCCTTCGAAACTGAGGTGGTGGGGCGCCTGGCACTCTTCCCGTAGAGACGTAAGCAGGGCAAAGGCAGGAGCTCGCCTGCCAGGAGCTTCTGTTCTGTGAGCACACAGGTCCCCTGAGGTGACCAGTGCTCTGGATCTGCTCTGTCCATCGGAGCGTCACCAGCTCTGTCTACTCACTTTTCAGCCTTTGGGGCCAATGTACCGAATTTTATTTCAATTTTGAATTTTCTCAGTACAACTCTATTGAAGAAGAATACTAATGACTAAAGCTAAATTTAAGCAGCCACAGATGGCAGTGACTGCTGTGCTGGACAGCACGGCCATACGGCAAGCCTGGGTACTTCCAGGTTAGGGGCGGAGCCTTCCGCTGCATTTGGCTTTCTTGGTGGTGACATTCCAGGGTGTAGGGGAGAGAACAGTTACAGCGTTTCAGAGACACTCAGACCGGGGTGAATACTTTGAAGAACCTACAGTTAGATGGTTAGTCACAGAGAGAGTTTGGAAGGGAGAGTAGCTTGAAAAGAAGGGTCAGAAAGACAAGTCTTGAAGATGCGTGTCTCCAGGTGGATTTCCACAGCTCCTCCTGTCGTAAGAGGTTCTCCAGGGAGCCTCCTTGGAGCCAGTCCTGTAAAGGGAAAGGACGGAGCCGGCGTCAGGCCGAAGGAGAAGTGAAGTGCATGGGAGGAAGTCTGAGAACCTCAGCTGAGCCCAGGGGAGCTCCAGGCACAGCTCTGCCAAGTTGTCCCACAGGGGCAGAGACGGCCCAGGACAGCTACGGGGAGATGAGGCGGAGCTGTCCCACACGAGCAAAGGAACAGAGACCAAGGGACGTGGTGTGTGTGGACACAGGTGAAAAACCGGAGGAGGGAAGGCCTGCGGTGAGGCAGGGAAATGCAGAGCTGCGAGCAAGAGAGGTGTGCTCCTTACTAAGGAACTGCTTTGTGTTGTTAGATGAGGATTTAGT
>PVIR01031221.1:0-19610 GCA_004026965.1 Petromus typicus | reverse complement strand
CCAGCTCCTCTCCCCAGAGGCCTTGTGGAGTTTACGCAGGGACTGATTTGTCATGTGGAGATATGGGTGCAAACACAAGGGTCTGTTGGGCTTCTCTATGATTTGAATGGGAGAATGAAGATACTATCCTCCTAAAACCACGTGAGAACCACTGTTCTTTGCACTAGACGCTGTTTCCCTTGAATGCCAGATAAGAGCTAGGACTCCGTCACCCAGGCATTGCAATCAGCTGTCACATAAGCAATGACTCCAAGTCCCTTTTATGAGGACTCACAGACCATATCGAATCTCAAGCTCTAAAAGGCCTGTTTGTCTTACCGTCTCCAACAGAGGCAAACAGATCTGCAGTGTCTGCCCTCTGTAATGCCAGCACCGGACAGCATGACTCACAGAAACCGAGGAAGCACTCAGCACTTCTGCCTAGACAAATAGATCATAATCAGGGTGGAAAGCTTCTTGGAACACTTGATAAGATCAGCAGGAGGTGAAAGCTTTTAACTTTCTCAAACTCCCATGACTTGCTTCTCTAAAACTTTTTCAGTGAACTTGTAAGTGTACCTCAAAAAGCAAAGGTGTGGGGTGGTTGTGAGAGGAGATACAATGTCAGGAGACTTGCCTCACCCCTGACATCGCTAAGGCTGCCCTCCGCAGGACAATCGCTGGAATTACAAGTCCAGCTAAGCCCCTGGGGCCTAGATTGTCCTTTAAGAAGTTCCTGAAGGCTTTACTATCTATGCTTATAGTCTTGAACACTGCTAATGCTGCATTTCACTAGCAAAAGAGATAAGATTATTGAAAATATCTGAAAATTCTCACATGGACATATTCAATAAGATAAATGAAGAACCCTAACAATAAAATTTTGGCCTCATTATTCTGAGCCGAACAAGATGTTGAATTTTTATTTTGCATCCAATTTATTTGCAGCTGTAGGAAGTTAAGATATTGCATCTAATGGCTGAGGATGTAGCTCAGTGGTTCTGGCACCTGCCTCATAAGAACAAGGTCATGAATTCAATCCCTGATATAATAAACAAATAAATAAAAATAGAATCTACGTTTTATGCTTCAAGAAAAGTGAGTATTAAATTCCCAGAGCTGCTTAAGGTATTTTCACAACTTAGCTAACAAGATCTGAGAAATTAGTCCTTTCAGGGATCCGAAAGCCTGAAAAATCACACCTGGGAAGATCTGTTCTCTGACAAGTATCCTGACGGCCAGGAAGCCTCGACAGAGGCCTAGGAGGGACCTGGCAGATCACCAGACACACAAGCTGCAGAAACTCCAGAGAGCTGGATAGTGTAGAACTGAGAGCAGCCTAACCTCTCTGTGTTAGTTTGTCCAGCTGCTTGGTAATTCCCAGCTCAGTGGCGCAGGGCAGCCACACAGATGAAAACTGTTGCACTTCAAACAGCCATGCATTTGGAAGGTTTGCAGTTACAAAGCCAAGTGGTGGGGTTTTTCCACAAGCTCAGCTGTTATGATTGCAACATTTCTACAAAAGCAAAGAAACCTGATTACTGCGATTAAATCTTAGGTAACAGAGGACTCAGAGAATCAAGATGAAGATAAATGAGTTTATCAAGTTGCTACCAATGCATTTTGCAGAACATTAACAACTGTTCCTTTCTGAACCCTAGAAAGCAGGCAAGTGCCCTCTGCATCACATTCAGTGCCACAGCCACTGCCCAAGGGCTGGTGATAAGACTCATGAGCTGGGGGCACGGACCTGTGCAAGGGGCACCTGAAAATGAAAGGGCGGGAGGAACGAAAAAGGCAGAGCCCACAGCTGTGTGCACTGACACTGAACGTGTGCCATGCCCTTGAAACATACACGGCAGCGGCCACACACTCAGACACGGGCAGGAGCTAAAGGGGCCAGGCTTAGGTGTACAGTGGCAAGGAGGGGTGGAAACGCTAGTGAACCCACTGAACTTTTCAAATATCAAAATGATAACCATGAAATACAGAGCAGGCTAAAGACAGAAAGGCCCTGGGCTGTCTGTGGTCAGTCAGGATTGAGACAGTAACTCCGTCTTATTGCATCTAACTGCTCAGGGAAGCAAGAGAAATCCGACAGTGGCCGACATGGTGGTCCCTGCTTAAAGCCTCAACCGTAAACTCCGGGCTCGACACAGGCATCCACCTGTCCTCCCCCAGGAGATTAAAGAAGAGGGGTCCTCTCTACCCTAGGAGCCTTGAGAAGGGCAGAGGCAGGAGCGCAGCCTCCTCCTGGAGGCCTGGGGACCTGCAGGCAAGAGGGTGCAGGCAGAGCAAATGGAGTAAATGAGGCTGAGGGCTCCGAGCAAATGGGGCTGAGCAGACAGACAGGACAGTGCCGAATGCGCACCACTGTGAGGCTGGGGACACTTTCTGGAAGCAGCCAGTCTTCAAGCACATGGCAGAGCTGCCTCTGAAGAACCAGAAAAACATGAGGAAACTCCAGATGCAGGGAAGAGACTGGAGACAGAATACAGGGAGAATGAGGAACCCAACGATCTCAGACCAGAGTGAGCTGCTTTAATGCCAGCAGTGGGCAGAGCTGGGTCTGGATTTAAAAGGCACAAGATGCTGAGGGAAAACTGGACAGATGGAGGGTGAGGCCTCCATATCACTAAAAAGTCAGAGCAAAGTGGTATAAAAGAAAAATCACAGTAATCTAATTTTTAAAAAGCTACCAGGTAAAAAACAAGCAAACTCAAGGGGCTGAATAATCAGCTTGAAAGATTCCTTGGTGCATAAAAATCACTATGGAGAGACTTATTCCAATGTACAAATTAAAAACGGTTTAACTGTAAGGATTTAGGGAAGGGAATGCATTCCTACTGCATAAAATCTAGGCAACAAATAAAAAGAGCTCCAGATGTCTCTAACAATAAATTCAAAAGACACGGATGCATTTGCTGAATTTCTTGAAGACTGATCAACTGGAAAGCACTCTCGACTATGCACCAGCATGAAAACGTAACACCCCTATGTTCTGGTGAAGTTGTGTTTTTTTCTCTAGGAGTCACTTATATTGATTAAAAAATGAAATCAAAATAACTTGTAAATTGGGAAATGAGGTGATCACAAAAGATGGGCAATAATGAGTTGGTAAAAATATAGAGCGGGCTAGAGAGGAGTGTGGAATATATAAGCATCAAACTAGCAGGAAAGAAACACTATACAAGGAGCTGCTGTGTCACCCAAAAAGTGATAACTACAAGATCGTAGATATTTCAAAATGAGTGACAAAATGAAATTATTTACCAAACATTCTTCATGGAATGTTTGGAATAGAATGCGCTGAGAAATACACCTGACAGAACCACTGGGAAGGATCCCAGGGGAACTGTTGTCTTAACATGATCTCCAGTGATAGATACACTCCATACCCCAGTGATAGATTTCCACAGCCTACAACCGGTCGAGAACCTCCTCCTGACACACCTTCCACAGGTTAGACTTCCTTGAGTTAGGGGTGGGGAAGACATGAGTTCTTTTATTCACTCTGCTATGTTGTGTTGTAAAGTTTCCAGCCACATTCGATTGTTTGCCTCTATTGATTCCCCGTAAGAAGATTTTTATCAGCACTCATGGGTTTAAAATTCAAGGAGTTACAAAAGGAAGCCCCTCCACCCCCCACTTTCCTTTTCTCCACTTAGCCTCATTTCTGGTAACTTGGGATGAAGCTGGAATCCACTTTCCTCCTAGCCCTCCACACCCACCAACTTTCCAGATCTCCTCTCAAACCCCACCTCCTTTCCCCTTCATCTTCCCCAACCTTCTCCAGGTCACAGAATAACTGCACACACCTCCAGCTATTCTACAGTCACAGCAAACTTGATTGGTCCGAAATGGAATTCACGTTCCAGAATCACATCCCAGTCTCTCAGGCTAAACCTCTCAAAACCATTAAGTTTTTGTAGACATTCTTATGATAGTGTGGCTTCCAAGGAAAAACAAGCCTGCCCAGGACCCTTATCACCTTAAATTGAGTAGCACCAGGCCCTTCCGTACTAGCCAAAGAGGTCCTCAGCTACCACACAAGGAACCAGCTCAGAATTCAGCCCAGGAAACCGCATCCCCAGGCCGCCTCCTTTGTAGGGTGACAGGTTTTATCTTACTAAGTAGGAGACAATTCAAGTGTGAAGAGTAAACATAATGAAACAAAGTTTGCTAATTCTCAAAAAGCTTAAAGAAGATTCTCCCTGACTAATCAAGGGCTAACCTCATGACTTTCAACAAGAGTAAACAGTAGAAGCCGGCTGTTAGCACACAAAATATAAGCTTCTTTCCTCAAAAGTGCTCCATAAACTTCCATGTTTTTACCGTTTTGAACAATATTTAAAACCATTGATCCCACCTAACATACAGACAAAAAAGAAGGTCATATGTATAATTATCTGTTCATTCCTACATAAAATGTTCAGTCCTCCATTTCAGAGCCAGACATGTTGGAATGCTCAAAGATGTCATCGCTAATTCAACTGTTTATCTAAGAGCAAAAGGCTTTTCCTTGCTGAGCCTCATCCTTGACTATCTGTAAAGGTGTAACTATGTGAAATGTTTCACAAAATAATGTAACTTATCTAAGCTTTTCCATGATAAACACTCAGGGGCTGGGTGTGGCTCGGTGATACAACACCCTAGACTTCTAGCATGAAGCAAGTCCCACATCTGATACCCTACGCAGCAAGAAAGCATAACAAAAGAAAACAAAAATCAGCAATTTCTATCATAGTGGTAAACATCAATTCTATGAAGAAAAGAAATCAAGTTTGAGACAGTGTAGGAATCTCATTTCAATCTCAGCTCCACTAAAATCCTCCTCCGGTGAATCTCCAGCATCATATCTGGCACTCAACTTCTTTTCCATTTTTCAGAGTTCAGCCTTCTGTTATCTTAAAGAATAGAGGAAATCTACAACCAATGTGGAGCATTCCATCCTCAAATTAGTTATCTACATCTTTGGATTTAAAGTGCCGATTCAGCCCCTTATAAAAATATGGGGCTGTGATATACTGGAGGATAGTCTGAAACTTACAAGGTTATGTTTTCTAAACTCTGAGAAGTTTTAAGAAGGAAATAATTGTTATGAAAACCTTCGCTGACATGGCTCCTGATTTTCAGTAAAAATTACCTTATCAACGGTACAAAACACAATGCATCACTTGGTAACAATATACTCATGTCCAACCCTAATCTAAAAAGTATTTGAACCAGATATAATCATTTTAATAAACTCCAAATTCTTATGCAGCAATAATTCAAGATTCAGTCTGAGAACTGGGTGTGATGATAAAATGCCAAGGTCTGGGTCAGTTTTCAGCGGCACCTGTGCCAGCGTCTCCTCATGGGCCACAGGTATGCGTCAGCCGGCAGGGAAACCCCAGAGCACCCTGCACCTGAAATCAGCAGTAACACCTGCTGCAACGTGAGACTTTCAGTCTAAACACCTGTGCTACTTCACTGTCCTCTGCTGCACATTCAAAAAAATATTTTCCAACTCACAGAATTCCACAAGCAACAGGTTTTGTACCTGTTTAGTCCACACTCTCCTCATTACCAACAGTGTCTTTCACAAAAAAAAAAAAAAAAAAAAAAGTCTGCGGCCGGAAGTTTAGCTAACTGATAAAACACTTGCCTGGTATATGTGAGGCCCTGAGTTCGAAAAACAAATAACAAAACCCACCCGCACAAAAGCATTTCTATTGCAACAGAGGGAGAGAAGCCACAAACACCTGAAGAGTAAATGATTTGCGGTGGTCACAATCACTTACAAAGCAAGAGGGAAAAAAAAAGACCAATATTCAAAGGAAGATAGTTGCAGACAAGAGTAACTCCATGACAATCTACTTTCAAGTTGTGAACAAGTCTCTGTGGAATCTGGTATATTATTTTAAAAGGGAAAAAAAATGCCAACTTCAGCTCACAAGCTCAGCTTCCTTAATGAGGCTAAAGTACACAATATAAAGTGTGAACATTTGAACAAAGTTGTTGCTTACCACAGGCCGAGACGCCATAGACTTAGTCAAAACATCCTGGGGACCTCAGTCAAGAAGCCCGGATACGTGTCCCAATAGCTTCTCACTCGTCTCGCTCCTCCACAGGCAGCTCGCTGACCGGAAGTCCCTCTCGCTGAAGCCCCACTTTCCTAGCTGGCTCCTGATCAACACCACACCTGTCTTCTAACTGCAGAAACCGCCTCTCAACTAACTGCTACCTGCAAATCTCTTCCACCTGGTCTCCGCTAACTGCGTTCTCCCCTCTGCTTCTCTCTACACTTTGTTTCTGATACCCTGCAATCCAGTTCCACGTGCAGAGACATGTTTGCCAGGCCTGATCATTTTTCACTCTTCTCTCACTCCCCACGGAGCCAAGTTCAGGGAGCAACTCTCACTCCCACCGCCCCACCCCAGCCTCCTCACCCAGCGCCTCAGCACTACAACCATGCCCCTGTTGCACCTTCCTCTTCCGCTAGTCGATCCGGGGAATACTACCAGACTCTGGGATGGCTCTCCTGGGGCAAACAGCACTTGCTCTCCCTCCAGTTTCCACTTCCTGGGACTCACGCCGGTTCCTCACAGTGGCTTTAAGACTCTGCCCTCGGTGGGAATACCTCAGTGGGCCGGCAGGGTGAGAATTAAGAGGGCCTCGGCTCTCCTTTACCATAGTAATGTCTCAGGCTCCACTAGTCTGTAAAATGAGGATGGTGGTAAAAATGAAGATTTAAACAAAGCTTACAGAAATATTGTAAGCACAGAAGGGCTGGCTGTCACCTTGAGCTAATTTCACCCCCTGGACTTCGCTCTCTGAGCCCCAGCACCCTCAGCAGCCCAGCTTTTGGTAGTTCTCTGAGGGAAAGCTTTCCCTAAAGGCAGAACCATTCCTGAGCCTTCCACCCAGCCCAAGCCACCACAGTCCACAGGCCTTTAGGTCTGTTGAGATCTACAAACCGACCTGTTCATTTTTTTTGTTTATTTTTGGTACTGGGGATCGAACTCAGGACCTTAGGCATGTGAGGCAGGCACCAGAACCACGGAGCTCAATCCCTGGCCCCTCCGTTTGTATTTTTTAAACGCTGTCCTGCAGGTCTGCCTGTCCTGGCTGCAGGAGTCCATTCCCCTGTTCCAATAACCACTTCTCCCTGAGGGAGGTGCCTCAAACTGTGGGAGAAGCAGAAAGAAACCTGAGTGGGATTAAAACCTTCTCTCAGCTCCCAGTATGTGAGACAGTGAGGAATATCTACATTTTCTAAGGCCTCGTCTTTATTTGGGTCCTAAAGTAAGATGGTGGCCCAAAGAGGACAAAAGTTGTGAAGGGGGTAAAGGTGACGGGAGAGAAGGCACGGGTTATTCTCAATTAGCTCTCTCCCACAAAACTTCATGTGTCAATCCAGTCAGGTTAATGTAATTACTTTAGGTATTTTGAAAAAACATACTTCTTTCAGAATAAGGAAGCTGGGGCTCTAGAAACAATGACACTTTATGTACTCTGAGGGTCAAGTTACGGTGCCCGGGCACCATGCCCTAGAGGGTGGAGATTTCAACATGGTCAGGGAGATTCTTGGGAGATTAGCTCAGCTTCTGGCCTATTGTTTTGATTTTTAGTTTATAGTTAACTATTAGAAGACAATCTGCTGGAGAATTTAACACCTTACCAGCTGAGGTTTGTGAAAAGACTTCAAATGTATCTGTGTGACTGAAGGGGGACAGAAACAGACCTTGATAGAGGGGTCTAGAATCGTTACCTGCTCTCCCTGGAGCCCAGGCCAGACTCCTGTCTGCGTGGCCAGGGCTGTTCATAGTCTTGCTTTGGTTTTTGCTTTCAAGCTAAGAAACACTTGAAAAATATCAATTTCAGCAAACTGTAAAAACAGGCTACAGTGGATCCTCAAGTTACCACTGGCCTGACAGGTGGACATTGGGTTAATTAGGTGAATGGAACATTCACCTGTCTCTTGTTCATCGTGTAGCCAGATAACTCCAGATCTCAGCTGTATGGACTTAGTGACAATCAGCCCTGGGAAACGATCAGTTTGTAGGTCAAGAGTGTAGTGTAGCTGGCTCAAGTGAGCACCATGTGGGCTGCTGCTCCAGAAGAGGAGAGAAATCAGGCTGAATTTCTCTTGGGCTGAGTGACTGAAATACAGTAAGCTTCACAAAGGGACAGGACATGAAGGAGATTGATGTCCAGGTGTCCAGTAAAGATGGCCTCCTGGGTGAGGAGGAAAGCCCGGTCACCAGACACACACACACACACACACACACATACACACACAATCTGTCCTGTCTGCTCGCACATCCGCAACGATATTGAGCTGTGGTTTTCAGATCTCAGATTGCACCGGCCTCACATTCCTGCCTTCCCGTAAGTTCTGTGACTTCCTTGTACACACCATTCCTCTAGCCAACTGAAATCCCTCTTGTGTTTTCAAGGAATCCACAACCAGCCTGTTTTTGCTTTGAACAGTGAAAGTCCAAGTCACATGTTATCTTCATCATCTTCAAATTAGTTCAAAATCACTGATTCATGTCTGAAGTTCTTTAAAAACTCACCATCAAAAGGTTCAATAAAGGTAGATTTAGTGTATCACCAACCAGATGCAAATT
Organism: Petromus typicus; assembly: GCA_004026965.1. Lineage (NCBI taxonomy): Eukaryota > Metazoa > Chordata > Mammalia > Rodentia > Petromuridae > Petromus > Petromus typicus. The sequence goes on along the minus strand of PVIR01031221.1, from coordinate 11,013 downwards.
AATTTCTTCATCTGACTATGAAATTGTCTGAAGTTTGCCTCTTTCGGAAAGGCCGCATTCAGAAAGGCCTCACTGGTGATGCACAGCTGTAACCTCACATCCTGGGAGGCTGAGGCAGCAGGATCTCAAGTTCTGGCCCAACCCCGGGCAACTTACTGACTTCGTGAAAAATAAGGAATAAGTCTCAAAAAAAATAAAAAGAAGTATGGCTGGGATGTAGCTCAGTGTGAGGATTCTGGGGTCAAATCCCAGGACTGCCAAAAAAAACAACACAAAGCCCTCACCCACAATTGCACAGCCCCCCTGTAATATTTCTCACATCTCCGTGACCCCCACTTTTACTAAAGGAGAGAATAAGCTCGAGGGAGTCTCAGGCACTAGTCAGTACATGTAAATGAGTGTTAAGTTTCGTTTAGTCGCTGTCTATTTAAAATCAGCTGTGGGTCACAGAGCACCTGCAGGCACCTGCAGGTCGAGTGAAGAGTGAAAGCTCTCTATCCAAGGTCTCCTCCTGGCCGAGCCGGAGCTCAGTAATGCTCACCTGTCCTCGAAGCACACGGTGCACCGCCAGGCACAGGTCCTGCGCAGGAAGACGCGGCAGTCGGAGCACACGCGGTGGCTGCAGCCCTGGCACACGGCGCCCCGGTGCAGCAGCAGCCCCAGTGCCCGCTGGCAGCGTGCACAGCACTTGTCCCGGTACTCGCGGCGGACACCCTTCACCCCTCTCCACCGGAGATGCTGCAGCTGCGTCTTCAGTCTCCTGCAGCCCAGAGAATCACATAAGATCGGATTGGGGGCAACAGCAACATCCGACTGCAGGGGAGAGGCAGCCTCGCCCGACCCGCCCAGGGAAGGGGCTTCGGACGCCACCGACCCTGGGTCCCAGCATGGCTGTCTGAGCAGGGGCGTGGGCCTCTCAACTGTGCAGCGGGAGACCAGCTTGGCCCAGAGGGGTTACACAGCAAAGCACAAGCAATGTGCCCAACCCACATGCTTCTGTGCTCAAGAGCAAATAAAAGAGAAGGAAGGAAGGAAGGACTCACAAAGGGCATCCAGCTGGGTGTGGTAAGAGCCTATAATCCCAGCATTTCAGGAGGCTGAGGCAGGAGGGCTGAAAATTTTAGCCCAGCCTGGGCAACGTAAGAAGACTCTGTTTCAAAGTTGTAGCTCCGTGTAAAGGCCCTGAATTCGATTGCCAGTACCACACCCCGAAACACACACACATAATAACAGGCATCTTTTTTAATATACATGGGATGGGAAGATCTATATACACAGGATAGTACATTTCCTGCTTCTGTGGTAAGTTACCCAATAACACTGTTTAACTGATGCTCGGCTTGTGCTACTTGTTTGTCATTTCATGGATGACCTCCCAGGCCCTAATTCCTCTGGGCTGACAGAGGAACTTTTCCTGGACCCTGAAGGTGTCAGTGTCCACAGCACTCTTAAGTGCAATGTTTCCATTACCTACTTTCAGAAAAGATAAGCCAATCCTGAGGGAAAAGATTGCGTCAGAAGGGTACTCTAAAATTCAACTTTCCGTGTTTTCCTCCCTTACCCCAGGACCAACATCATGCTAATAATATCTGAAATGATGTCTTCAAACCACTGATGACCTTGAATCATCAGAGAAGATTACATTTCTGTCAGTGTGTTACAGTTTCTAACAGGAGAAAGTTTACCAGTATACTTTGAGTTCTGAAATAATGAGGGGGGATAGAAAGAATATTGTACCTTCCGGGGAACCAAAAAATGGCCTTTGTTCCTCAAACACTTGGTTTTAGGAGTTTTATTTATTTATTTATTTATTTGTTTTTGAGACAGATTGGCTTTGAACTCGCCACAACCCTCCTGCCAAGTGGTGGGATTATAGGTATAGACTACCACACGCAGCTTGTAGAGAGTTTTAGATGGTGCGTGTTTTCTTGGCAGCCTCTGCAAGAGTTCGACATTAGAAACCAAATCAAACAATAAAGTCCATTTGCTTTCTGATGTGTGTGTGTGTGTGTGTGTGTGTGCGCGCGCGCGCGCGCGCGTTCTGGGAAGTGAACTCAGGGCCTTGCACATGCTAAATACACGCTTTACTGCTGAGCTACACCCCCCTCCCACACCTTAGTTATGTCCAATAAGCAAAACCACCGCTGGAGCACAGACAGCTGCGGGCACTGCTCTGATGCCGTTGGGTGCACCCTGAAGCGTTAATTCCTGCGCACAGCTTGTCCGACTGAGAGACAGGAAAAGAACTCATTGCTGATGTGGAGCCAGGGAACAGGCTGAGCGGGTTCCCGCTTTGGGCTCGTTTTCCCTCAAAGCCAACAGGGAAGCAGAGGCGAGCCAAGTAGAAAGGCAGCAATGGATCCCACCGATCCACTGATCCTAAGCCCCTTTCTCTGTGTCTGTAGGTGACACCTAAAGTAATTTGGGAAAACTCTGAACCCAAGGTCTTTCCTCGGGGACGAACCAGATCCCTGCAAGTGCTGCGTGAATTATTTCCATAACGAAGGCAAACAGCACAGCAGACGAGCACCAGCACTTTAAAAGGCACCTACCTGTGTTGCGTATATCCTTCCAGCACAGCCTGCCCCAAGCCCTCTAGGTCAGAAGCCCAGCGAGGAGAAACAGCAGCAAGAGAGCACCGGCTGGCCAAGTCCCAGCGGCGGCATCCCAGTCCCCAGCGCCCTGCACCCCCGCACCCGCTCACCGTATCCTTTCCTCCTCCACACTCCGCAACGCCCGATCTCGGTGGAGGACCCGGAGGATGAGCTCCTGCTCCGGCTCCTTGAAAGAAGCCAGATTCACTTCGTGGGCCATTTCCTGTCCCTTCCTCAGACCCAAGTTGGGAGTATTTCTCTGTCCAGCCGGCGGGAGGTGTGCGCCAGACTCCAGCGGAGTCCTATGTTCCTGAATGAGCCCCTCTCTGATTTCACTGTCGCCCGTGCTTCACTTGGAGCCCTTTTTTCTCATCTGGCTGTGTCATACTCCGGGGAGAGGAGCTCCTAGATGCTGCCGTCCCTCTGCTGGAGCCGCCGGCGCCCAAGGGGCGTTCTCACTGAGTTCCGCCACAGCCTCTGACATCCGCCCCAGACAAGAGCATATCTTTTTCTGAGGTTTTGCCAGAGATTGTTATAAATTATACATGGCTCCAAGCAGATAATTTCTGCAAAGCAGAACACTCTCCAACTGAGGACATTTACAGATAGCAATAAGAAGGAGATGAATAACTTATAGAAGCTAATCTTCCTGTAAAATATTTCCAGGTTAGCAGAGATGACAAAAGGTCAGATGGTTCAACAGCTGTAGAAAAGACAAGAAAACAGTGTCACTTTTCCTGGCTTGAGTATCTTTGCAGCATTACTACAGAAAGAAACAAATGTTTCTACATCAATAAATCACATTTCTTGATGCATTGATAGCAGAAGATTTTAAATTAAATTAAATAAGACTTATTATTTCCGGAAGTCCCACACTTGGACTTCCCCACTGTGAATTTTGTAGGCACTTAGTGACGGGATGAGTTCTGAGAAGGCATCATCTGCCAACCTCACCACTGTACAAACATCAAACCCACCAACCTACTGACACCAACCTCAGTGCCCCCAGCCCGGACAGTGTGTGCCCAGCTCAGCCCACTGGCTGCAGGGTGTGATGAATCCCATGACAGGAGATCAGACAGCCACAGAGAAATGATGTGATCAAAAGATACAGTGCTCAGGACACTGAGGAAGGACAATCACAAGCTTAGGCCCAGGCTGAGCAACTTGGTAAAACCCTGTCTTAAAAAATAAAAAAGGGCTGGAGATTGTAGTTCACTGAGAAGCCCCTGGCTTCTGTCTGAGTACACACAGTTCACACACAAACAAACACAAACACACACATACACACAACAACATACACATACACTGAAAAATAAGATGGGCGAAGCTGCTGCCGAGTAACATGACAAATTATATACTAAGCCTTTCTAAAGTAAGACCCTCTAACACAATGACTAAAAGTACAATGCAGTAAGTGCATAAGCCAGTAAGTTATTTCAGGTGCGATGAACAGGCCATAACCATGTGCCAACCTTGTCTCTGCAGGCAGCACAGTGGGGCTGTTTACAGTTGTTGCATCGCCACCAACCACAGTGATGCACCAGGGGTGTTTTGGTCACCATGATCTGATGGTGTCCTTGTGCCACAGGCAGCCCACCACTGACTGAAACGTCCTATGTGGACACGACAGACTATGGCCTTCTAACTGAAAATGTATTAGAGAAACGATGTGCTCAGCTGTTAGCTGTTATTTTTATAAGTAATATTAAAACTAGGAAAGAGAAGAAAAAGACATGAAACCAAGTCAGATGTGGCAGCACATGCCTGTATCCCCAGCACTAAGGTGAGGCAGGAGAAGCGGAAATTGAAGCCGAGCCTAAATAACTTAACCTCATCTCAAAATTTTTAAAAAAGTACATGTGAGCTGGGGCTACAGCTCAGTGTGAGACCCAGGTTCAACCCCAGTACCATACACACAAAAATTGTAATCAATTTGGAAAGTATAAAGTGGTATCAGAACTTTAATCTGGGGCTGGGGATTTAGCTCAGTGGTTCCGGTGCCTGTCTTGCAAGCGCAAGGACCTGGGTTTGATACCCACACACACACCCGCATAACCACATACAATACTGGGTGTGGAGACTCATGCCAGCAGCAACCAGTACTACATACCATGGGGCGTGGTGGCTCACGCCTGTAATCCCAGCACTCGGGAGGCAGAGCCAGGAGGATTGCTGTGATGTGAGTTTGAGGCTGAGCTCAGGGCCAGCCTGAACTACAAAGCAAGACCCTGTCTCAAAAAAAAAAAAAAAAAAACACTTCAATCTGCCAATTGTGTGATTTTTAATAGTTTCCATGAGCTTCCTTAAGCATCAGACCTCGTTTCAGTTTGCACAAGCCAAAAGTTTCTGCAAATATCCTTTTTCCAAGAGCAGGTAGACAATCAGATGAATGTTCTTTCTGCAGAGCCATTTTTGATAGCAAACCTATGTGACTGCCATGGCAGTGAGACATCCCTCCCATGGTCTAGATGCTAAGCAACTTTGCTGGCCTTCAATATGGCCCACATTATATCATGATCCATAGCAAATAAACAAATGAGAGATTAATAGAACCATAAGGTAGCATTCTCTTTGAGCAAAGTTAACCTTTTTCTTAATTTCTGATATCTGGTGAAGTCTATGTGTCTAAATGCAAACAGTTAGATATATTGGGTTACAAAGGAAATTGATTATACTGTTTTATAATATTTCTGTTTGTAATAATAATAATGATTGCTTATGCATGAAATTGTAAATCTGATAATTATCTAATATCTAATAATCATAATTTCTAAGTGGTTATGGTTGTAGAAATATTTTGAGATACTATAGAATGAGGTATGAAAATATTTGTGATTTCTATTGCAGACTGAATTACAGGTCCTACTGAGTCTACCAATATTAGTGTGTTGCCTACATTCATAATTTGGGGGATACTGGGGATTGAACTCCGGCTCTTGTGCTTATGAGGCAGGCATGGTGCCACTGAGCTAAACCCCAGGCCCTTATATTCATAATCTAAAGAAATGCTAAATTCTACTCAAAGATGAATAAAACTAAGGATGTAATTTTCCTCCATCCAAATTTCTGGGCCATAAGCTAATGACTACCAGCTCTAGGGAGTCCATGCCTATCAGTTTCTTTATTGTGAGATAAAGTTAAAACATATTTCTCACCGCAGTCACAGCGGCTGCATCTGCTTAAGTGGACAAGCCCAGGCTCTGAGAAGGGCGTGCTCGGGCCCTAGCCTCCAGGTCCTTACCCTCAAGTCTCAGCTCTCCGAACGCTTCCTATCTAGACGGAGGATGCCAAAGTAACAACGAGGACTCTTGGCTGTGACCTGAGACTGGCACCTATCTGTGTCTGCAGGGGCAACGCCTGGTGTCCCCTCGGCTCCAGTTTCCAGATAAACAGGAAGTACCAGAGAAATCTTAGTTCCTGGAGCCTGTGAGTCCCTGGGAAAGAGAAAAGAGCACGTGCCCAAGTGCCAGGAGTAAAGGGCAGTTATATGCACTGCCAACATCCCAGCCTGGTCTTCTAGTCTTGCCCACTGGTTTTCTTCTCTTTTCTTTTTTGTTTGGGTCTCATTTTATTTTGTACTAGAATTGAATCCAGGGCATCCACACTGAGCTACATCTCCACCCCTTTAAAAAAATTTTTTTTTTTAAATACTGGAATAGAATTCCACTTTATCACATAGCTTCCCAGACCGAGCTCAAACTAGTGATCTTCCTGCCTCAGCCTCCCAGAATAGTTGGATTACAGACATGCACTACCTTTCTCGACTCTTTTTACTTCTACCCTACTGGGTCAAGAGCTATCAGATTTGTCTGAGTCTCAAGAACTTCAATAAATGTGTTTTCTCCTGGCTCAAAACACCAGATAGAGCACCGTGCTTCCTTTTCATGCACTTGTTGGTGCTTTTCCTTGGCCATGGCCTCTAGCTCTTCAGAAAAGCTAGTTCCTGGTGTTTCCACAGGAACAATCTGGAACTCTTCAAATGTACACTCCTCAGGTGTGTAGATCTCACATATCTCAGAAATACAGGATTCAGTTATCACAAAATACCACTCCATGTCGCATTGCCCCAAGTAGGGTCCTGCTGTGGAAGTGCCCATTACCAGAAGTGGGAGCTCAGCGCCCCCTTGTGGCCATTTGCTGCCATTTACACAAAAGTGAAATTGGTTTGTTTCCCAGACCCATCTATTCAGATATTCAATAAATATTTACTGAAGGCCTTTCAAGAGCCATGCGTTGTTCCGGGTTCTTAAGATACACGGCTTGATGGACCAGTCACAGTCACCCTATCCTATGTCTCAGCAAGTGTGATGTGGCACATAATAAAAATGCATGGAAGGGAGTCAATGTCAAGTCAGAGATGTTGGAAGTAAAATAAAGGGACAGAATTGTGGAAGTTATAATAAAGTTATAATAAAGTGGAAGTTATAATAAAATGGCCACTGTGCTTAAGTATTAAATAAATTTCTGGCCTTCCTGGTAGCCAATGCAAAACAAAACAATACACAAAGAAAAAAATCAGGATGGTTTTATGGTTCTGATAAAGTGGAAGAAATTCCGAAGAACACCCTCAAGATATAAAGATATAGGAATCAATCACTTCAATAGTAGTTTGGCAGAAAATGTAAGATTGAGCTTCATGTAGTTTTTTTTTGTTTTTTAGTTTGTTTTTTTTTTGTACTGGGGATCAAACTGGGCCCTTGTGCTTTCAAGGTAGGCGTGGTACCACTTGAGCTAAACCCCCAGTCCCGTGTATCTTTATTATATTGATTTTAAATTAAAGTCAAGGACTGAGCCCTAAATTGGAATTCACTGAAAATATTATAAACACAGACCAAGACATGGTGCTTTCTGGTTTTCAAGCTGAAACATGGACAATGTTTAGAAAAGCTGAGGGGTGAGACCTGGATGGGACCTTTCAACTGAGTTCCTCTTTTCTTTCATACTTTGAACCTAGCTTTTCAATACGTTTAGCCAAATTACAAATCCTGCCTCTAATGTCTAGAACCTTCACTCACGGCCTGGGGAAGCTCTGCTGAGGAAAGCCTGCTTTGGTCAGAATGAATTGCATTTTTTTTTAACCTCAGAGGATCTATTTCAAAAAAGAAGGGACTTGGTGGCACGATGTCCCAAGTAGAGCACCATTCCCAGGCTGTTGGCATGAAGATTTAACAGAGAGCTAGGGAGGTATTTTCTCTTTGGTTGCCCAGCGCCTCCCAGTGCCCCCTGGCTCAGGTCTTTGGACCTTCCATTGGACACGTGTGAGACACAGTTGCTTCATTCACCAGGACTTGCTCCCGGCCCCCCACAGTGCCACATCTTTAGAAAGGGGGGGGGGGCGTGTCTGTCGTCACAGTAATAAAGAACCCTCCTAAATGTCTATACAAATGTTAAGTATCTTGCCAGGCAGTTACTTCTGGAATAAGAAGTTATGTAGTAAATGATTTAATTGCTATATAAATACAAAGTATGTTTTGCAGGGTTTAACACCCTTAGCATTTCCTAGGAATGCAACAGTTATGTAAATTGTAGGAAGACAACTGGGCTGTATTGAAAACTTTACCAAGGGCCGACCACCACTCCAAAAGGCACATCTGAATTGTTCATGACACACATCTACGTGTGCAGACACCATCCAGCAGGATTCTGTATGACAGAAGCGCATGTTCCATTATTACTGTTTGTTAGCCCTTGATTTCTCCTTTACCACAGCAATGTGCTGTACTATTACTTTGAGAGTTTTTTGTGTTGGTAAGTTATATGATGCTTAGGTTTGATTTCAGGATAGCAAATTAGCATCTCCTGTTACGAGTGGGTCTTGTGAGTTGAAGAACAACTAAGGAAGAAGATCTCATCATCCCTGGGGACCCTCACAAGCCGATTACAATAGTAGATCATTCTCTTGTCGATTTTTTTCCTAGAGGATGAGGCAGAGGGAAGCAGAGGCCTGGGTTACTATTTTAAGTCATGTTATACTGGGTTTGGACTCTTTGGTTGGATTGTGAATTTCTTTGCTCATGCGATAAATTTCAGGTCTGACTTCCAGGTTGTAATTGAGTTCAGTTCCTCTTTCAAAACAAATGACTTAAATCATTTTAACTGAATCTCTCCATCCTCTTGTACAAGCACAGCATTTGTTCTGTGCTTCGTCTCTGCTGAGGTCTCGTCTGATTCTTACATTGGTCGGGTCAGCCACCGACCTGCAGAACCTGCTCTGTGATGCCTCTTCTGAGTCACTCAGAACATTTCACTAAAACTATTCTTGCCTTTTAATCTACTCAGCCAAGGCAGGGGCACAACATCTTTTTATTGGCCTTTTGCGTGCTGCAGGCATGCCAGGTACTGAGGGTATGAACATAAGTGAGATCAAACCATGTGTTCAATAAGTGTATATTCTGGCCAGAAAAAGGACGTGCAAATGAACAAATCGCAGCACGGAAGGATGAGCAGAAAATCTCACAGGTCTAGTGAGAGTGGAGGAGGGACGCGATCCCGTGTGGAGGGAGGGCTTCCGGGGCTGTATGTTGTCTCGTGACAGTCACAGCCATTTTAGTTCAAGTAAACATGTGCTGTAAGGGCAAATCACCTAACAGTGCATTCGTCCAGGGCGCATTCTGGCCATTATCTGCCATGCCATTTCATTCAGTCCTCCTTCCGAAAGCTGTAACAAGGCTTGTTTTCCTCAGCCTAATGGGGAGCCTTGACTTCAGTACGGGGTAACAAGTGCGGTGGACAGCCGCAGCGGAGTACTGCCAAGCCATACAGGGTAAGCTTGAGCCACTTGTAAGAAATGCCATCGCCTTGAAAATCGGACACGGAAGATTAACGGTCACATGCTCTGTCTTACATGAGAAACATGAAGTATAATTTAAAAGGCAAAATAAGTATAAATGACAGAAAACAGGGTGGTTTAGGGGATGGAAGGGGCCTGGGATGGGTGGAGATGAGACAGCAGTGGGGGAAGGGGAAGCAAAGGGATGAGACAGGATTAGACAGGATATGTTCCAATCCCCCACTATGCATGCATTCATTATACGTTGTAAACAAACATATACTATTAAACAGGGGAAATGTACTACTACTAAAAAAAAAAAAAATCGGGAGAAGCTGAGCAAGGGAGATGTTCTTTACACCCAAGCAGCTGTTCTTTCATGCAGTCATAAATTGTCTCTGAGCAGGCATGCATCAGATGGAGGAAGTAGTGTGCAAGCGTAGCCCACAGCCCGGCGCGCCTGGGAACGTGACGGAGCCCGGGGGCCCCACAGCCTGCAGGCCTCAGCCTCCGAGCAGGTTTCCGGCAGGTCCCGGCCGCAGGCACCGCAGCTGCTTCCTGGAGGAGCTTCGCAGCTCCAACCCAGAGACAAAGGCACCCAAGGCGAAGCTGAGTCACCGTCCGGACCTGACACCCTCACCTGCACGCTTTTATGTCTAACTGGAAGCTTGGGATGGCCGTGAAGAACGCCAGCCCTCCAGGGGCAGGAGATAAACCAAGAGCAGCTCTTGTCTCCAGTTCCATCCGCAACTGGGCTCCTGATCAACAGGCTTCGACTCGCTTTGCCCACCAGGAAGACATGCGGCGTGCGACCTTTAGAAAGCCCGGCGTAGAAACCGATGGGGGCTTAGGGCTTCCGGGCCCCTCCTGCCTTCGTCAGTAGATTTTCCGGGAAACCAGTAAAGCTCAAGCTGTAGGGTTTCTCCCTCGCGAGGCTCCCACCTGCTTCAGATTCTTTAAGAAAGTTTTGAAGGTGTGGAAGGCCAGGTCCCTTAGAATGCGGTGCGGAAGCGCGGAAGATGGGAGGTTAAACCTCTACCAAAGAAGCCCGCCTGAGGCGGGACAAAATCAAAGCCTTGCCTGTCGACTCTGAGCACTTTCCCGTTGAGGTGGTTTTGCCCCCACCCCCAAATTCTATTTTAGGTTGAGTTTAAGCAATAAAATATAGATCCATTATTTTCATGACATCTATATAGAATGGCAAAGAGATGAAAGAGTTAATATTACTCTAGGCTATTATTTGTAATGGTTGTTACAGTTTTTGTTGTACCAACAGGTATTATTTACGTAGCACTTAGTCTAGGCCAACTACATATTTTATTTTCAACTGATCTTCATTGCACCTTTATGAAGTACACTCACCTTGAGAAAAAAAGAGCGCCCTGGAGCAATTTGTAGATAATTTATCTAAAGTCACACCATAACCTAGATGTTTGTCTAATTTTGAAATGTGATGCTTCAATTAGGCAGATAAGAGTTTAAAATCTCCCACTTTCTCCGCTAAGTAATTTTTCCTGTATCAATTCTAGCTTCTTAGTAAATCTTTAATATCGACTGTGCATTTTGTCCTGAAAATTTCATTTATCAATTTTTTTTTTTTTTTTTGCGCTGGGGCCTTTGCGCTGAGCTACATGTCCACCCCACCCT
>PVIR01031220.1:0-19625 GCA_004026965.1 Petromus typicus | reverse complement strand
TGAGCCACCACACCCGGCACTGTGGTATGTGGTACTGATTTCTGCTGGGCATGAGTCTCCACACCCAGTATTGTATGGTAACCTGGGATCAAACCCGGATCCTTGTGCTTGCAAGACAGGCGCCAGAACCACTGAGCTAAATCCCGGGCCCTTCTTTCATTTCTTTTAACAACCCCAAGTGGTAGGCTCTGCTGTATTTCCATTTTATAGATGAGGAAATAACTTGTCCACTTTCAGTGCAGAGGTGTGGGGTGGAGTCCTGGCAGCCTAACCACAGTCTAGCTGATGTTCTTAACCTATCTGCTCTTTGTACTGCGCTCAGTATCTCTGTCACCTCCAGTAGTATTGTGTGACATGAACACAGTTTAATTTACAAAGATAGTGTGGAGAAGGGAACAGGTAACTTCATCAGAAAATTGCAGGTAGAGAAGGTGGAGGAAAACTTAATGGACAGCAGCTCTGCAGGGTATCTGAAAGTATGTGGGAGTCTGCTAGGTGCACAGGGTAAGAGCACACCTTACCTAAGAGCTGGAGGGAATTCTACAAGCAAATTCATGGAAATAATCACAAGGTTGGCTTTGGTACTTGAAAGGAAGATTTTAAAGCAGGACTGTGGCATGCTCAAAACAAAAAGCTCTTAGATCACCATATCAGGAGAGCTGGAGCTGAATGGGGCTGGGTGTGGGATTTGGGAAGGAAAGGTGAAGATACCGTCAGGCAGACACTTCATGGGGAGAGGTGAAGGAAGAGATCCGGTGACAGCTACAGGACCTGGCCAGGGCACCTCCTCCAGAAGCGTTTTGCTTGAGCATCTGTGAGGGAAAGGTTGCCAAGTTTTGAACAAGATCCTGTGGGAGACTTGTGGTGTGATTAACAGAAGTGAGGCGGGTGGAGGAAATAGTTTGTGGATTGATACATCCTAGTTGGCATGTTTGGGTTGGAGGTGCCTGAGGGACAGCAAGTTTGATGCGGGTTTCCTGTTCAGAGAGCTGGTATTTGAAGTCTGACCTGTGGATGTGCTCACCAAGGGAGGAAGAATCCTTGGGAGTTCATTGCCTGTGATCTACCACTCTCCTGTAAAGTGTAAAGCAGAGGGCTGACTTCGTCATTCTGAGCAGCTGCGTGCGAAGGGCTGGCTGGAGTGTGTGCGTGGCGCAAATGTCTAAATAAAGACACAGCAGCACTGCAGCCACATTTGACAGGGTATCAGGCTGGACTCGCCCCTTGTCTATTCAGTGTGCACCCACATGGCAAAGTGTTCAGTCCTGGTACTTGAAAAGTCAAGGTCAAGTTCGAAGGGCCAGGCACCTGTGGATGCGGGAAGATCCAATTGCACGACTCTGTACAAATCCCCAGTGCTTTTATTTCTGACATCATGGAGAAGTATGTGCCTGTGCCAGGTTTCAATTTCATGGTTGGACACTGTGAAATATTCTAGTTTGCATGTCCCCGGTGTGACATGAAGGGCTTCAGGTATCCATTTACATTTCTACTCACAATGAAAGCTGTTGAAATGAAGTCCCAAATGCCCCAGCCAAAGGCACCAGAGCCTGACTCACCTTATGCTTGAATTTCCTCAGACATCAAAAATAAGCCTTTTGGCTGCAGATCAAGAGGTGGGATAATGAGGACTGATGTTAGGCATATGGAGGGCAGTGACAGAGAAGGAGGGGCGCTGTCAGAGAAATCGAGGTTCGTATGAGAAAACAAGGCAAATTCGTGGGACATCTAAAGGTGATCCTAAAAGTGATCAGGGATAATTTTATGGGTACTTGGTGTCCTAGTCATATGTGCCTTCTCTATCAGTGCCACATCTACAAGTGACAGAAACACAGGAACACATTGGTAGGGTTTAGCAGGCCACAAACATCCTACTATGTGAGGGGCATAAAGTTCAGTGGACATTTAGTTTTCAAAGCAAACTGGTGGATTAGAGGGTTGGATGGGTCCCTGAGTGTGGTAGGGCTGTAAACAGCAAGCCATCCTTACTTCCAGAAAGGAATTCTGTCAGAGAGGAAGAAAGCATTGGGCCAATGCTTTAAAATAGGGTAGCAAGTGTGTTAATACTGTTGTGGGAGTGGCAGGGGGCAAAGGCAGAAGAACAAGTCTGTTTCTGTACCTCCCAGTCTGGGCCAAGAAGCAGATGGCGGATTTGACAGCAGAGTGTTTACCGGAACTGTCACTCTGGAGCGAGCCGCCTTGCCGAGTTGGCAGCAGCTGCCTTTGGGAGTGTGGGGATTTATTATACAGGAATTCCAGACCCTCAGAGATGTGGTCTTTACTTGAGTAAACTGGGAAGGCCAGATCATCATTAAGACCAGTGAGTCACGGTCTCCTGACTTATTTAGAAAACGAATGCATATAAGATCATCAAGGAAATATGTATTTTTTTTAAACAAAAAGAAGAAAAGGCCCATTTAGAAAACTTTAATGATTTTCCTTTGTTGTTGTTGACATTTTTCTGAAACTCTTGGCATCTACTTTTAATGTTTGGAGTTACATTAGGAGCAGAAACAACTTTTAGGTGTGCATCAGGAAATTTGACTGGTCTTACACTCGTGAATATAGTATATTAATTCCAGAAGTATCATTACTAATAATAAGCCCAGAGAAGCACTGAGCTTGGGGCCGGAGATAGCACTGGGAAATGCCCCTCCACTCAGGGAGTTAGGAAGGAGTTGTGTGATTACATGTGAAATTTAGGTATTATGACGCGGTGCATATTCTGCTAGGCCAGTTCCAAGGTACAACATCAGTGCAAAGTGAGGATAGCTGACCAGTGGTGGAGATCAGGGATAGCTTCTAGGGGAAGTAAGGGCTTCACTGAGACTGGAAGGTACAGAGGTTGGGTGGCTGTGAGTGAAATGAACATAGCTGCTTATTCCTGTAGAAAACTATGTGCAAAGCCAGGAAGTGAGAGAGACAGCTTGGCTGGAGTATGTGGGGAGGTGTGGAGTATGGGTGAGCTAAGTAGAAGCCCAGGAATTGGTGAGCTTTGAAGATTAGGATGTAGGGAAGAATGACAACAACGCCCTTGTGCTGAAGTAGGCACTTGACTTCATCTAGAAGGTGTGAGGCACGTGTTATGGTTTTTAAAGAGGATCTCACATTTGCCCGTAGAGAACACATACTTACTTGACTGCTGTATAGAAAGGACTGGAGAGGATTGAGACCGAACCTAGGGTGAAGAGGGTTGATGGTGACCTGAACGAGACAGTGTCTGGGGACGAGAGAAGGGACATCATTCAAGAAGCTTAGGGAGGGAGCAGGGATAGGATTTGGCTGTTGATTGACACAAAGTGAACGAGAAGCAGATGTTAGAGGGACTGAGGTGCCAAGGTGTGGATGCCAAGGCAGTTGCTGGTACCTTCACTGAAAAGGAGTAGGAGAAGAGAATGTGTGTGGGTTTGGTGTGGGGCTGCTGCAGGTCAGGCTCTGAGGGAAAGCAAACCTCCAAATGGTCCCTGCATTGCTTTATTAGAGGTCCCGTCAGGATCACTTCAAGGGTGGGAATGGGATGGCAAAGGAAGCCCAACTGGGCAGAAGGACAAGCTGAACTGCAGTGTGGTTAGGACAGATACCCCATTGCTCCTACTGGGAATTTCCTAACTGCAAATAGCCTATCAGAGTTGTCTTGAGTTGGGGGAATTGGGCCAGGACTGTGCTATACTTGCTTCAACCGCTCACTGAGTATAGGCTGCCTCAGGAAGGTGATGACCGTGGGCAGCTGCTCTCTGTAGCACAGGATGATTCCTGAGTAAGTAGCTAGGATCTGGCAGTTACCAGCTGTTCAACAGTGGTGAGAATGTATCCTGGGGTCCCAGAGGGCCTCTGAGTAGCACATGTTGGCATCCGCTGCAGAGGTCTGGTGTTAGGAAAAGTAGAGTCTCTGGGCTTTCCACCTCCTGTGGGTAAAAAGAAGGGGTTGACCAGCTGGTTATGAAAGTTCTACGTACTTGAAAATTCCATGATAATCCGAAGATGTTAGAACTAGAGAAGTATCAAATTTAATCAATCCATTTTATTTTTATTTTTTGGTTTTTTTGAGACAGGGCCTTGCTTTGTAATTCCAGCTGCCCCTGAACTCACTGTGTAGCCCAGACAAGCCTCGAACTTACAGTAATCCTCCTGCCTCTACCTCCTGAGTACTGGGATTTCAGGCATGAGACACCATACCCGGTATTGTTATATGTGGTACCAGGGATCGAACTCAGGTCCTTGCATTTTCCAGACAGATAATGGAACCACTGAGCTAAATCCCCAGTCCTAATAATCCATTTTAAATCCATTTATAGAAGTAGAGGTTCTGAGAGCTAAGGTGTTCTGATAAGGCCGGTAGTGAAGTAGTAAGTTGGAGAGAAGAGCTTTCCCAGAATAAATGTCTCCACTTCTGCTTCGCTGGAGAGCAAGGGCTAGAAAGGTCCTCTTTGGGGCAGCAAGAGAAGCTTCCTTGCACCTGTTGTACTGGCTGGAGAGTTTGATGGACTCATGTCAAGCTCAGATCAAATTGACAGCTTCTGTACTTGCAAGTCAGGACCAAAAGTCATGGACCGAGTCTCAGGGGAATCTAAATTGAAATTCTGTTTGTGCTCCTCTTTGAGATTTTCTTCAAGGCCTACTTCATGCCCTGCCCTCCCTATTAGCCTGGTAAGCTCACCTTTCCACAGGCAGCCTCTGTGATGCACTGATGTAGCAGTTTACTTGACTGGCTTGTATTTCTCTGTTGTCTGTGTGCCTTAAGAGCATATGGGCTAAGGACAGCTGCTTCCCTCGATCACAGGAAAAATATATGACATCTTTACCCATTGCAACCAAAATTCTGATGAATAGAACATATATGAGCCCTCTTCCACTCAACCAATTGTTGTACAACTGGAGTATTCGATTGTATTCTAACTGTATTCCAAGATGACGACAGCTAGTTCTTCCTCCTTTTAACTTCTTTTCGTGTTGATTTGTTCTCTACTTCCTTTGGCAACTGCAGCATTGAAGTAACTGCATGCCTTAGTGTGTAGGCAAGGCAAACCCAGTCGGGATGAGGCTTGTGAGGGGAGTCCACGGTCATACCCTACAGTGTTCCCGTGTTGTTCTTCAGACAAAGATATCCATATTGTTTGGAGACTGAGAATCTGTCTCTGTGGGATGGCCATTCTGAGATGATTTGGTTAGATCCATGACTAGCTGACTCATCTTTCTGTTTTATTACAGCAAAATGTATCTTTGGAGGAAAAGTTCTTGCAGAAGGCCAGAGGATTTTAACCAAGAGCTGTCGGGAATGTAGAGTAAGTTTTAATCTTATGATCCTCACTTCATTGAGAGACTGAGCAGATAATTGTCACGGTTGTGTGGACTCTGGGTAGGTTCTTTAATGGGCACAGGGGCATGGATGGGTGCCCAGGGGGCAGAATCCTCTAGCTGCTGGGATGAGGCCGAGGATGGGGAAGACACAGCCACTGTTAGTGTGTGATCAGCTTGAGGTCAGGCATGGGTCAGTATCCTGAGAAGTAGTTAGAGGAAGGATGAGAGGGAGAAGAGGTGAAGGCTACAAAGAGCCAGGCAGGTTAGCGGGTAGCCCAGGGAGGGGTTTTCATTGCTGTTAGGGGAACTGGTCTATGATGTCAGATGTAGCAGTGCCTGCTCTACTCCCAAAGTGTCAGACATAAGGCCTAGAAAGGTCCTCGGGGCAGCAAGGGGAGCTTTCCAGCCTGAAATACTGTAGATGCTCATAAATATTTGTTGAATGAAAATACCTTGTCTGGAAAATACCCTGTCTCCTGCTTACCCCTTCCTGTGAAATAAGATTTAGAGAGTCACAGACCTGACTTAATAATCATCCATGGAATATGCATTAGGCAAATGTCATATTAGGATTGTGCCTGATTTCAGGTATACAACAGGGAAGACAACAAGGTCTCTATCATAGAATTGCAGTTTAATGAGGGAGATGGTAAGATGGTAAGATGGTAATGAGGGAGGGGGGTACTGGGGATCGAACTCAAGATCTTGAACTTGCAAGGCAGGGGCCAGAGCACTGAGCTAACTTCCTGGTCTGAAATAAATATATGATATAATAACACATTTTTTTGAAGTTCTAAAGCAGACTGAAAGGATAAGAAGGTTTAGGGTTGAGACTGTGGTCTGGGAAGGCCTCGCTGAAGATGTAATTTTAGAATAAACCTGGGCACCGGTTGGGGGGAGGGAGACAAGCACATAGGTCTTTAGTTGTGGAGAATTCCAAATAAAGGGAAAGCAGGTGTAGAGGGCTTGTAATGGAAGCTTACATGGCGTGTCCCTGAACAGACAAGGGGCAGATTATGTAGGCAAAGAGCAGTAGGCAGTGGAACTGGAGGGATAGCTTGGCATTTAAAGACTTTTAAAACAGGATTTCAAAAGTCCTTTGGTTTGACTTTACTGTTTATATAAATCCTTATCCATTGCAATGATTTGATTTGTTCATTCCTTCATCCCTTCTTTCATTCAACAAATATTTATGAGCATCTACAGTATTTCAGATGCTAGTCTAGTACATGGGAATATAACAGCGTTAGAATTTCATTAAATGCTTGTAGAGCACGTCCCACGTTCCAGCCACAGCACTGGGTAGGTATTAAAGATAAAATATTGACAGTATAGGAGCTAATCTCTTGGAATGAACATCCTATTCAAACTGCATGCAGTGGAGAAACTATTCTATTTCCCAAGAGGAAACTATGGCAATCAGAGAAGAGGAGACTGAACTATGGGAACCCTAAGTATGATGGATGCTGTTGTCACTAGATAAGGCTGTTCTACTAAATTGAGGCAGACTAGTGGAGGACAAATGGGCTAGTTTTAGACATACTGAGCCTTACAGTATTTTGTCTGTTAATTGCTATGAAACTATCTCCCTGAACTTAGTGGCTAAAATCAATTCTTCCTTTTTCTCTCTCATGCTTATGTAGGCTGAGTGGGCTCAGTTGGGATCTCATAGGCTGCTAATGGTAGAAGCATAGCTAGGTGTCCCAAGATGGCTTCTTTACTTTTATATCTAACTCCTCAATAAGGATGGATGCAAAAGATCTCTGCGTGTTCCTGCCATCTTTCTATGATGTCATCTTTTTCTTTTTTTCAGCCTCTACGTGTGGCTGTCTTGGTCCTCTTTACAGCATTGTGGTCTCAGGGGTTTCTCACATGGTGATTGACTTCCTCTAGAACAAACCCTCCAAGGTCCACAGTGGAGGCTCCAATGTATCTTAAAACCTGCTTTCCAAAGCTATGCTTGTTTGCTCCTCTGCATTCTATTGGTTATACAGGGCCAGCACGGATTCATCACAGAGAAGGGTACTTAAAGGAAATGAATCCCAGGAGGAATGATTCACTACTGAGCCAGGCATCCTTGGAGACCAGCTATATAATAAGAGTTTTGAAACAATTTTTCCTTGGAAATGTACCCTTCACCCACTTCACTTACCTGGATGGGAATTTAGGTAACCCGTTAGGTAGCTTATTCCATGGCGGGAAGACATTACAATCAGTGTTTCCTTTGTTTGGGTGAATACATGCCTTTTCAGCATCTCTGTGCATTGGCCTTACTTTTGCCCTCTGGAGGATAAGAGAGTGGTCTACCTACTTTAACATGTGACACTGTGACTAAAAGGCCCAAATATGCTACCCATGGACCTGCCTTTAAATCCTGAAATTTCATGCAGTTACTAGGGAAGTGTTTGTGTGTTTAGAGCTGATTAGAGAACATGTTCTGATTAGGAAGGGAAAGTGAAAACTTTTGCACCATTTTGCATCATTTTGCATATTTTCTCTTTTCCCCTCTTGCCCACTATAACATCAAGAAATATTCTTATAGGCAGAACCATCAGCCCTAGAGAGAATATAGATAAGTCTGACTTCAATAAGAGAATATTTGTCAGCCAGGGATGGTGGCACATATCTGTAATCTCCACCTTGGGAAGCTGAGGCAGGAGGACTGGAAGCTCTTAGGAAAATTCTGTCTCAAAATGACAACTTAAAAGAAAGGCTGGGGATGTAGTTCATTGTGGAGGTTTTGGATTCAACTTCCGAGAGAGAGCGAGAGAGAACAAGAATGCTTGTCTCTGTCCCTTGTGCTAAGCTTTCTCACCGGAAAATCTTTTCCTGACCAACGTCAACTGGAAAAAAATTGAGCAAAATAATACTAACCTGTCTAATTCCTGGTTCTGTGTAACAAGACTGGTGGTGTGGACTTCTGTGTCGATGCTTTATTTGTTTAATCTCCAGCAGTAGAGGACAGGGAAGGAGAAAGCGGATAGTCCTAAAGATGAGAGAGTGAGGAACAGGCTGGAGGAAGTGGAGAGGAAGGGCAGGAGTGCAAACACAAGACCACATGTTCCAGAGACGCCACGGTGTCACAGCAAAGCACAGCGGGTTGTGCAAAGCATCTCTCCAGATGCTGGTGGTACCACGGTGCCTCAGAATAGACCATCTTTGCAAGTGCTTTTACCTACATGATTTCATTTTCCTTTCTTCACGTCCCTGGAGAAAAGGAAGAAATGTATTTTATATATTGAAGAGAATGAGGCATTTAGAGACTTAGAGAAGCTTTCAAGGAGATACTAATAAAAGAAGAGCTTAAATTTAGTTCTTTATAGGTGCCTGGGGAGAAGAGGCTCTTTCCTGTACCCTGTGTTCTTGGGACAGATTTGTTCAGGAATTAACCCCCTTAAACTCCCTGTTGAACTTGCCATCCTCCCTCTTGGGTGCCATTGCTTGGGTCCAGCCCGTTTGGTGGTCTCTGCATCAGTAGGTGCTGTTGTAGGGCCCCTTGGTCAGTGGCAGAAGTGATGACAGTGAAACTCAAGGGCTTGAAGATCCATTAATTGACAAAGAGTAAGGGAGCAGGTGGGGCGATCATACCCTCGGCCAGGCCCTTCAGTGCATGGGGGTGCTGAGTGGACCACATGAGGCAAAACATGTGAAGAATTCAGTTTCTTAAGTTCTGCTCATAAATGTGGATTGCTCTTATTATTTCATATGATTATTCATGTTTTCCATGAGTGCAGGACTGAGGTCATGTTCTCTGCCAACTGCTTCACTTGTAGAGGAGCGGAATTGATTTAGATTCTAAAACCCTAGCTTTTGTCTTCTGCCTCAGGGAGAGCTGGGATGATTAAAGGCCATTTTGCCCTCTGTGCTATGATCCCAGCACCAGCCACAGATCTGTCATTTAGGAAGGGTAGATCCTTTTATATTTCTCAGCAGAAGCAGTGGTGACTTTAGCAAGGTCATCATTATGAGTTGGCCTCTTAATTTCAGAGAAGCAAGGTAGGCATATGTAAGACCTGTAAAGGACATGGACATGGATCTGAAAGCCTTCCTATCCGGGTAGTACTTATCCTGTTACCAGCACATTGTAGGTACTCTACAGGTACCTGCAGGTCATGTTTGAGTGCATTTGTTTCATTTGTACAATTTATAAGGAAGTTGGGACAGACAGGTTATTCTCTTTCCACAAGTGCGGTGTGCATGGACATGCACATGGATAATGTCATCTTCTTTTAAAAGTCAGTTTTTATTTATTGTCTTTCTGCAGTTATTTATGAAACAGTTACTTTGCACATTAGAAGGAAGTCCATTTATGGTAGTGTTTAACCTCCCTCAAGCACTTACCATTTTTTAGGCCCACTTAAACCTCACTGTGACCCCCTGAGGTAGATCCTGTGCAGACAGAAATAGAAAGGCTGGAAAACAAAGCCATGTGATGGCTGAGCGAGCTCGCTGGGTCAGAACCCTCATAGTCTTGGGCTCTAAGTTCCTTTCTTGGCCTCTCTTCTCCCATTCCCAACACCAAGAGACTTACTGGGAAATAATCTCACCTCTGGAGTTTAGAGAGGTAGAGTCTGAAGGATCAAGTCTGTCTGAGATAGGTCAGAGTAGGGCTCAGTGATTCCCTTGATCAGGATGGCGTCTACTGTGGCCACGGAGAAGCTTTGGAGCATATTTCATGGACGTGATCAGCCAGGAGACAGGATAACGGGTACGGGATGAGCAGTCTTCTGCTCTCCCAGGCAGCCTTTGTGAAAGTTAGGCCCTACTGCCATATGGCATCTGCTTTCTGTGGTGGGCTCACTTCTCTCCCATGTACCCAAATGGTGCTCGGTGTTGCTGTCCTCCAGAGAACAGAGAGAATGATCTGTGTTTGGTGTTTCAGGCTAAGATGCCTAAGTGATGAAAGTCTACCTGGAGAGCCCTTTGTGTTTTAGGGGATTACTTTAAAGCTTCAGCCATATCCATTAAACGATGACCAAACTTTCATATTTTCTGCCAAGCTCTTCCAGAAGTTAATATATTGCTTTTGGACAAAATATCAAGATGAAATAGTCTCTTAGAAATCTTATTATGTTGTCTAATTATTCCTTTTCTGAAATTATTTTTAGCTTAGCAATAACCTGACTTGAAGATGTTAGTTTTATATGTTAGAAATACAGTGAGTTGAGGACTTAAAAGTGCTTCTATTTGACTAATAGATGGTAGGAAATAGTTATTCAGAAAAAAGAAAGAAATACATTTTTCCACTGATACAGGAAACTCAATATAGAGGTCATGCAGTAGTATTCCATAATCAGAGAGATTTAAATATTAATTTAAAACAATTTCTTACTAGGAATAGTTTACAAAGTGAAATTAATAAAGGTTCATATCTAATTATGCAGCTGAACTAAATGGATTTGAGGGCACTTGGGCAACAGTAATCAGAGTTCATATTATTTTCAAATTCACGCAAAAGCTTTATCTCTGTTTAAGCACTTAGAATTATGACCATACTCATTATATATTTAAAAACTGATTAGAATTTTTGACTGATTTAATCACCAAGCCAATTTTATAAAAAGAAGAGCTTTCACGGGATTGTCTAAAAAAAGTCTACTGTAGTATTTTACTATTGTTTTGATTTATTGAACAAGTATCTATTTGTATTATAAAATTTGGAATTTATGGAAAAGACTTCTTAAGAAGAAAATAGAAATTACTATAGAATCTTACCACTGAGCGACCATCTCTTTTATCAGTTCAGTTTTCGATCCCAAGAGTGAAATTCATCTTGATGATCTTTGTTTGGGGCCTTCCAGAAGAAGAGTTGAACTGAAGCTCTCAGTAAAAGAGATTTATTAATGCAGAACTTCTGGGAGAAACCAGTCCTGTGGTGTGGGAGGCTAGATGGTAGGGGAACACCTGAGGAAAGGTGAAATTGCAGGTGGTAGGAGAGACACATCCTGACTCCACTACGTAGTCGGGAACATGACTTATGCCCTGGAGGGGTGCCCTCTCTAGGTAGCACACAATCCATGCTCTTCAGTCAGTTGCTTCAGGCCAAGGAAATGGAAACTGTAGGACTTCTGGGTAATTCCTGGCACCTGGACACAATGGCTCTAGGGTCAAAGGGCAACTCACAGAGGTGAACTGTTAACAACAAAAGGTTCAGAACTTGGGTGTGGTCACATAGGATAAAGAAGGGATTCAACAGTACCTATTATTTGTATTTATCCCAAGATATAGTGGATCTGAATAAATATATTAATATTAACAGATCAGAGTAAATCATGATAAGTAAGCATTTTCCTTGAGATCTAGCTGTGTTTTTATAGTAAAGTTATTAGCTTTTATGGTCTTGTAATTACTGGTTTGATTCTCCATTGGAGAAACTGAAACACATCAGAGGAAGACACTGGAATTAGGTCTGGAGCTCACGCTTAAGGCTCAGAAGTGCCAGTGTGCCAGGGAAGGAGTAAGGTGTGAGGGCAGAATCTAGTGAAAAGTGGGGCCAGAGAGTGAGTAGCAACATCAATTTTCTGGACTTAGGGCCAGTTCTAAGATCGAACCAGGAGAAAAGCAAGAAAGGAAGACCAAAGTAGAAGAAAAGATATGCTAAAGAATGCTAGACATTGGGCTGTCTGGGTGGGAAATTATCAGAACAGAGAGGAAGCTGTGCTGCAAAGAAGTTACCTGAAGGAAGCATAGTTGGAAATTTGTATCTGACATATTTACATTCATGTGCAGCAACCTGTGCTGATGTAAGGGGGAGTTCTTGCTCAAGGAGCAAGTCTCTCAAAGGGGAAGATAGAATGTGGTACCACCCTCCTTTCACGGGTCCAGCTCATTCTATTCTCCTGTTCTGCCTTTGGCTTCAAATGACACTCCTTGTTTCAACTTGTTTCTTGGTTACCTTAAACATCTTCCTAAGAATGGGGTAGAAAAACTGAATGTTTTGGGAACCAGAAGGGCCTCTTCATCCTTCTTGAAGATAGTGATTAATGAACTCATCTTTAAAATTCTCTTTAAACTAAATACAGATGCTAGTCATGCCAAAAAAGAGGGCCTTAGATGAAGTGAGGTCATAAAGATTTGGCTGCCAAATATTTAACATTTTATATAAACGATTTTATTTATACTAGGGCAAGCTCATCTGCCTGATCCTTTCCTTTCCTTCACACCTGAGAAATTTGGCTCGTGTCTGTTTCCTCTGCCCAGAGAGTCTCTTCTTTTTTGTTCCATTCTTCCTTTTCCCTTCATTGTAGTGTCTCCAGGGTTAGTGTTCATTATTCTCCCATGACATCATTTGATGCTTTTATTACAGCACATTTTTTTTAGGATTTGCTGGACCCTATTATGGTTTATACTTTAAGAACTATCGTCTCTTTCTACCCAAACTGAATTTATACAGCAAGGAGGATGTCTTACTCACCTTTGAATTTTTGATGCCTCTAACCCAGCATAGTGCAAATAGGGCACTGGAGCACACAGGAAAACAGTACAGGACTCTGCAACTGTGCTTTCACTGATAGTATTGTGTGGCTAGCTCAGAATCTATTGTTAGGATATTGACACGTAGAAATCAATAAACCTTACAAATTAGGCCTCCCCTTCTCAGGCCAATTGCTAAAAAATTTATCAGCTGACACTGTTAGCACCCTGCTCTAGAGAAGATACTGACAAGCCTGCACTTGTGCACAGGTGACATAGAAAAGGGACCCTGCCTTCTTTTCAGAAGTGTCATCAGTTAATTTGCAATGTTATCATTATTAGTGTTGCTCAGAGTGCTGTTAATTGTTGTAGGTTGTTATCACCGCAGGCTATTAACAATGAGTATTGTTTGTGCCATTGACTAAACACATGCACACTTTTGTTTTCCTGGTATTTGGCTTTCAGGGTGGAGTTTTAGTAAAAATCACAGAGACATGTCCTCCTTTGAACTGCTCAGAAAAGGATCACATTCTTCCGGAGAATCAGTGCTGCAAGGTCTGTAGAGGTAAGTGGACTTGGCCGGGGGTCGAAGGGCTGAGGTGGCCTTGGGTATGTGTATGTGAGAGGATTTAGTGAATAGTGTGATAATAACAACACACATCCAAGACCCTGCTTTGATGCTTACGAATTTCTAGAGCTTATTTTTCTTTCTCAGTCATAGTTTCTTCATTTGCAAAATGAGGGTAATAATAGTATCTGCTTCCTAAGACTGCTGTGAAGATGAAATGGGATAACACATAAGTACCTACCCTAATGCCCAGCCTGTGATAAATGTTCAATAAACAGTAGCTTCTATAATAATGCTAATGATAGTTCCTGTAATAATAATCATCATTGTTACATTTTTCTCATGAGTACAGCTGTGAAGTATTCTTTTCAGCCTTGTCCATGGACTTATTCCCATATCTCATAGAAAATATAGCGTATGGTGAATCCTTACTCATGCAATTGATTTGTGTGCAACATTTTTAAAGACGTCTTTTAATGAAATAATGTGAAATGAATAACATTGATTGCTAATTAATTCTTGGGTATAAATTGTTTTGCTCCCTCTTCCTAAAATTCTCTTTGTCTCCAAATAACAATTCTTATTTCTTGAGGTCAAGTATTTCTTCCTCTCTCTTAAATTCTCTCCCAGACAGAATTAGATGGATAAGGAGAAACCTAGAAGTTATTCAAAATCCTAAGACTGAGTCCACTCAGACTCATGCTTATTATTTAAAAAACTATATCTACTCCTAATACCCCAATTTCTCTAATCCCCAGGCAGTTGGAAAATTAAGGACAGAGAATCCTTGTAGTTTATCTTGGGTAACCTCTTATTTTACAGTTTTCTATTTTTTCTGTAGTACAAGAGTTGGTAAAGTTTTTTTTATAAAGGACCACAAAGTGATCATTTTAGGCTTTATAGACCAAAAGATTTCTGTTACAGCTGTTAAATTCTACTAGTAGGAAAGCAGCATAGGGTATTTAAATAGCTGTGGCTGTATTTTAATAGAATTTTATTTACCAAAACAAGTGGGAGCCTCTAACTTGCTGGCAACTTCCCTAGCACATTTTCAGATATAAAAATGTTGTATATTTCATTATGGTATGTTTTCAATTTCAGCTGTGACTTCTGTCTGTGGTTGGTCATGAAAGAGCTAAGCTGTGGTAAAATTCATAGAGTTTTGGTACCTTGAGAATTGGGAACATGCTAACCGTACCCTCAAAGCACCTGCCCTCATGCAGCTGCTTTATGGCTACAAGCATATTTGCAGCTGGGATGCTTTGCAAATACCTAAAGACTGACTGAAATTTTCAGAAGGATACATTTATTGGTAACCAATGAAGTGTCAGGTTGGCTTTATAATTTAATGCAAAATCCATCACTGGCTCTTTGTTCAGGTGTCAAGTGGGGCTCTGCTTATGCAAATCCCTTCTGATTTATGGTTTCATTAGAGCAAAATCATTGATTAGACCACAGAAACTCAAAAGGAATTTCACTGCTCTAACCTGATTTACAACAGAGCAGGCCCCACTGCTTTTGCTAGCCCTTGTCCTGTGCTTATCGATAAAGATCCTGAGAGATGTCAATCTCCCTGAGAAGCAGACTTGCGTGGGGGCCTGTTGCTAGCTCTGTAGGGCTTTTTACCAACTTGACTCAGCTGCAGAAAAGTGAGAAAGAGGCTGGAGGCTCCACAGACTTGATCTTATTATCTTGGGTATTTGGGAAACTGAGGGTTTTTCTCTTCCCTTCTGCTGGGTGTTTCCTTCCTTTCCAATCAGGAGAGACTTTTTGGAAGCTGTTGGTTTTCTCTGGAGATATGTGGGAATAAGCGAGTTTCTTTTGTGCTCTTTGACAATAGATTTTGACAGGAAGTAGAATGTGTCTTTCTGAAAAAATCTGGTGGAGAGGGTTTTTTGTGGGAAGTCCGGTGGATTAAAACTTTAGGCCTGTGAGCTGTCTTGTGTTTTTCCTGTATTACTTCCATCACAGAACTCACTGGAATGAAGGAGGAATGGTTTGTACTAAGGCCCTCGTTAGCACCTTTTACCACCTTGGCTTCCTTCTTCCTTGTTGACTCAGGCAAAGAGATTACCAAGCCCACCTGTCCACGCGCATGCTGCCCCTCTGTACACTATGCAGTCAGAAACTAAAGGCATGTTTATCCAGGCAGCCAGCATCTGTCTTTCATGAAACTAGTTTCAATAACAACAAGAAAGCAGTCCAGATGAGCTCAAAGTACTGTTGTTTTGAACTCTGCATTCACTGAATTATAGTTCATTTAAAAAAAATCCATTCCAATTTATTTTCAAAGAGCTTCTTTATGTGTAACATAGTAGTCTGACAGATTTGTGAGAAATCCTTTCCTCTTTTGACTTCTGCTGGCTTTTTACCTTTTCATTTCCATTCACATTTTTTGAAGAGGTCAGGAATGAGAAGGAAAGGTTCAATGAGCCTTGATGAGACTTGGGAAGCCCAGGGACTTCTTCCCAGGCAAATTACTCAGTTTTTCTGGTCCCACCTCTATTCTCACTATCTAAAACAGAAAGTAATGAAAAAGCTAGAAACATCCAATTTCAATGTAAAGTAATTTCTCTTCTGCACGTGGAAAAGCTGCATCATTTGCTCTGTGAGCTGATAGTGTCCACAGATTGGTTGGCGGCAGTCAGAAAGGAGTGGGCTGAGATGAAATGTGTGTTTGGGGTTGAGTGCTGTGACACAGCTGTGTGACTTTTGCCGCCCTGAGATAGTGATTGCAGAAGCCAGTGTGGCACCGAAGACCTTTCCATTAGCATATTTAAACCCTCCAAGCATCAGGTCATTCGTTTCAAAGAAATTATACCTTGAGCACATCATTCCTCAGAAGTCTGTCAGAAGCCCTTTTGAGGGTTGGAGGTTTTTCAAGAGGTTTCTTCTCATTGGGACTCTCACAAGCCCCTGGCCTGGCTGGTTGCTGCTCTCTGTCCCCAAGAGGCTGGTTATACAGTACGCATAAGGCTCTGCAACGTAAAGACTAACATTCACTTTAATGATTTCATTTAGAAAGTTGATTCTTTACATGTAGGGAAAGTTGGGATGAAGATGTCTTCCTGTCAAGGAGGATGTTTTGTCTTTGTCTGGGGGTCTGGGGACCAGATTCAGGGCTTCATACATGCTGGGCAGGTGTGCATCACTGAGTCATACGCCTGGTCCTTTCTGTCCATTTCATGTTGATGACATCATAATGTTTTCAGTACTAGATAGTAGGATCTGTATATTTTGTATCTGAAATATTGCCAAAACTCCATTTTGTCAGTTATAACTAGTTTCCTCATGTTATAAGTTGCTAGTTTTATTATGCAAGTAATTTTTTTACGGAGTGATATACGTTTCTTTATGTGGTTACTGCCTCTTTCCCATTGACTAATCAAGATGACTGGTACAAAGTACAGTTTTATATTGACTTCTTTCTCTGTGGGAGTTAAACTGAGGGCTTATGTTAAGAATGACGGACTGCAATCATGATGTGTATATGTAATGTACCAATAAAGATTAAAAAATTTAAAAAAAACCCGACAGATAAAAAAAATGAAAGAATGACAAGTTCTTATGGTGTATATTGTTTAGTGTTTTAACAGAATGGTAGCCTCAGATACATTGACTCTTCAAATCTTGCAAATGCTATACTGAATTCCCCAGCTAAAGAGGTGGTTACATCCATGGAGCTGCTGCCTCAGCCAGGATGCTGGGGGAGAGGATTCCAGAACAGGGCGGGCAGACATTCGACGGGAGTAAAGATGGCACTGGTAGAGGAGGCCAATTAGCTGTTGCCGGGCTCAGCTCTCAGTCACCAGCAGCAGGACTGCCTGGAATGGCCTCGTCGTGGCTGCTGCTTTCCTCTGATGCCTCAGAGTGGCTTGTGCTGGCAGCATGAAATTTGTTTACTCTCCTCATTATTTTGAGGTAGTGGCCATAGCAGGAGCCGGCCCACTTGGCGTGTGAGTCCATTAGGTGGAGAGGAGGAGAGGGCACTGGGGTGACATCTGTGCTCCTTCCCAGAAAGAAGTAATAAAGATGTGAATAAGACCCAGCAGAAAGAGATTGCTCATGAATTTCTAGTGCCCTCATTTAAAGGCTGGAAAGGAAAATCAGAGAAACAAAGCCAACAATATTGACCATGCATTCTCAAGATGGCTGCAGGAAAATGCACCAATCATATGGCGTATCCCGCAAATTCTTGACAGACTCATGGTTTTATTCCCCTCATCGACAGCTCTAATTATATCTTCAGTGTTGCCAATTACTTTGTAGGGTTTTGCTGCATGTTTATGTCTCCCTGTGTTGGGGAAAGAGTTCTTTCCAACATCTGTTCCAAATGTGTTTTTCTGTAATTTTAATTCATGCTCACTTTTCTTGTCATCTGTCCCGGACTGAAATTAATTGAGATTATTTGTACTATTTTGGATTTCATGCCCTTGGATTAAATCCTCCCTGAATCTTAGCATCATAGTATGCCCCTCCCCCACACTTCCCTATCATTTTCAGTGAATTTATAATTACAAAGGTTTTAGAGAGAGGATTTCAGGGTGTTTGTGGTGGACAGAGAGCTGGAAAAGAGATACTGAATGAGAGTCAGACCTGGTGTGCAAATAGAAGAAGTGGCGGTGTGTAGCCAGGCCAGGTCCTCTGCATACTGATAGGTGTGACGGGATCTATCTGATCAAAACGCCAGAAGCCTGAGCTTTGGTGGCCTGGAGAACAGCTCCCTTGCTGACTTGGGGAGCAGAGGGCATGTGGAGGAGAGCATAGTCTCACGGAAACACACCAGTTCAGTGACCCTGAAAGTGGTGTAATGGACTTGGGTCTATGACATTCCCAGAAAAAAGCACATTGGTCCAGAAATAACTAAATCTAAGGCAAAGCTGGCTTGATAGGAAGACCCTTAATTGTTGATGACTGTAGAAGAAATGAATTATTTTCTAAGGCAGATCCTGTGAGAGTTCAGAGTTCAGTCTTTTACAGTCTCCTATGTCCCAACTGTCTATCCCAGAATGTTAAAAGGAATATTCTTCCCTGTAAGGGTTCAGGTATCTCCTAGGTGTGTATTTGGGTTGTGGAGTGTACAAAAACATTTGGTTATCAGAAAGCATCGTTAGACTCCCTAACCTGTCCATGGGAAAAGAGAATGTGCAGGCTCACAGTCTCAAAGGCAAACTGCCTATTCAGTTCCCTGTGCATGAGGCAGCAGTCCATCCATAACTATCTTCATGATGCTCATTCCTATCTAGAAGTAGCCTGTGCATTCTTTGTTGTGGAAGAAGTCATGGAATTAGATAAATCCTGCATGTGTATGCCCCTCATTGGCTGCAGAATCCAGAGATGAGCCAGAATAAATGTATACTCTTCCCATAATTATGAAGAATATAGAGAGGAATCTGGTGAGTGAGAGACCTCATTGTAATAGATAGGGCTTATTATATGCATGTTTTAACAATGAATTTAAAGAGAGGGAATTGTTTAATAGCATTATTGATGTTTTCAAAAGAATCCTGACCAGTATGGGGAGTCCAAATTTTGAGCTGCTTCTACTCAGAGAAGAAAAGATTGTGACTTCACCGACTCAGCCTCACCTATACTTTGGATCTTCTCTTCAGTACTTGCTGGGACCCTTCTCTGGACGTGTGTCTGGGGCAGTGTACCCTGTTTATTATCAGACCTGCCTGGATCCAAGCAGCTGTTCTGCCCTTAGACACCCATCCACGCCACTGTGCTCATGCTTAGTCACCCTTACTTTACTGGAAGATGTGGGGGGGACGTCTGGGCTGTCTGTGGCACTTTTTTCACTGTCCCCTGTGCTTGGGCACATGATGAGCCCTTCATTAGTTTTTCTTGGTGGAATGGATGGTGCTTCTGGTAGGAGCTGAAACCTGGGATGGGCTCTGAGTAAAACGAAGCCCCATTTCAGTGAATGTGTGTCTTTTTCTAAGTATCTGCTCATTATGAATGATATAAGTATGAACTCTAACTAACCTTGCTCATCTTGATATCTAGGGATGCTGTTCTGATATGCAGTGAGTAATTTTTCCTCTTATCTTGAGTTTCCAAATGATAAATGACAATGAAGTTTTCCTTGGAGAAAGAAATGTTTGTTTCTTTGGAAAGATCTGAGTGTGTGATGGAGTACAGAACACTAATGGCTGATAGAGTTCTGGCCTTGTGAGGCCAGGATCAGCATCCGTTGATTAAAATCACGGCTGGGTAAGCTTGTGGGCTGGGAGAGATACC
This sequence comes from Petromus typicus, assembly GCA_004026965.1. Classification (NCBI taxonomy): domain Eukaryota; kingdom Metazoa; phylum Chordata; class Mammalia; order Rodentia; family Petromuridae; genus Petromus; species Petromus typicus. The sequence goes on along the minus strand of PVIR01031220.1, from coordinate 103 downwards.
GGGAGTCATCTGTGTGTCTGTCTCAATCTCACTGATCACCTACTTCTTGAATAATCATAGGCAAAGTAATTAACCTTTTTGAGACTCATTGGATTCATCTTTA
>PVIR01031219.1:0-19625 GCA_004026965.1 Petromus typicus | reverse complement strand
ATACAGACCATCTATTCCGATCTTCTGTAGGGTTTTGAACATAAATGGATGTTGTATTTTGTCAAACGCTTTTTCTGCATCAATTGAGATGACCATATGATTTTTGTCCTTAAGCCTGTTAATATAGTGTATAACATTGATTGATTTACGTATGTTGAACCATCCTTGCATCCCTGGGATGAATCCAACTTGGTCAGGGTATATAATCTTTTTGATAATTCTCTGTATTCTGTTTGCCATTATCTTACTGAGGATTTTTGTGTCGATGTTCATCAGAGATATTGCACTGTAGTTCTCTTTTTTGGTTGGGTCTTTCTCTGCTTTTGGAATCAGGGTAATGGTTGCTTCCAGGAATGAATTTGGGAGTACTGCTTCCCTTTCCATTTAATTGAAGAGTTTCAGAAGTAGAGACACTAACTGTTCTTTAAAAGTTTTATAGAATTCAGTAGTAAAACCGTCAGGTCCAGGCCTTTTCTTTGTTGGCAAGTTTTTAATTACATTTTCAGTTTCACAGGTTGTTACTGGGGTATTTAACATTTCTATATCTTCTTTATTCAGCTTTAGGTGTTCATATGTGTCTACAAATCAATCCATTTCTTCTACATTTTCTATTTTATTGAAGTATAAATTTTGAAAGTAGGTGTTTATTATCCTCTGGACTTCCTCTGGGTCGGTAGTAATTTCTCCATTTTCATTCCTAATAACATAGATGTGAGCCTTTTCCTTCCTTTGTTTAATGAGGTTGGCTAAGGGTCTATCAATTTTGTTTATCCTCTCAAAGAACCAACTTTTTATCACCAGAAAACAGGGCAAGTACAAAGCCAAAAACAACAGCAAGGACAAAAACTCAGAGATGAGGAAACACTCAAAGACTTAGATACAAAGATCCTCCCCTCAAGGTAACACAAGGGGAAGGGAAATAGAGAAGTTTGAAGCCCAGTCTCCAGGGTCCTCAGAAATGGTAACCAAAGCAGATCTAGTAAAATGCAAATCATGATGTATATATTTAATGTACCAATAAAGATAAAAAAAAAAATGCAAATCAGACCTCATCTCTGAGATGAAAGCAGAGATATTGGACACTGTCAACACGATGATTAGTAAAGCTAAAGAGGAAATCATGGAGTTGATAGAATCCAAGATAGCCAAAGCAATGGAACCTTTTAAACACCTAAAAGCAGAAGCCCAGGAAATTAAGAAAGAAAATGAAAGTTCACACAATAGAATGAATTTGGGAGAAGACCAAATTTCAGACCTAGAAGACAGGATCTCAACCAATGAACTGGAAAGGCATAATCTAAGGAAAAAAGCAAGCGATAATGAAAAGTGAATCCAACAGCTCTTAGATGATTCAAAGAATAATAACATAAGAGTGATTGGAGTCACTGAGGAAGCAGGAGACAATGCTAAAGACATCAAAAAGCTATTCATAGAGATAATGGCAGAAAACTTCACAGAAAAAGGTAAAGAATTGGACATACAAATATATGAAGCATACAGAACGCCACAGGCCCGTGACATGAAAAAATCTACACCTAGGCATATAAACATAAAAGTCCCAGATATTCAAAAACAGGAATGAAATACTGAAAGCAGCCGGAGAAAAGAAAACAGTTACATTCCAAGGGAAGCCTGTCAGGATCACAGCGGACATCTCAACTCAAACACTCAATGCAAGAAGAGTCTGGAGTGAAGTGTTTTCAAGCCCTAAATGAAAACAACTTCCAACCCAGACTAATGTATCCTGAAAAACTATCCTTCAAAATTGATGGGGAAATAAGATACTTCCATGACAAAGAACACCTGAAAAACTTCACAAATACGAAACCTGTGCTCCAAAACATTTTAAAGAATATCTTGGAGAAAAATAAGGAAACTTACAAATCCATGAGACCTAACTGAGTCAACCCATGGGACCAAACAAGAAAATGATGGGAAAAGGGCAAAAGTAGAATAACACAGTCAAGAACAGGAATACATGGCAGCACTTAATTTGCCTATATCAGTCATAACGATTAATGTCAATGGACTCAACGCGCCAATTAAGAGATACAGACTGGCAGAGTGGATCAAAAAGCAAGATCCTACAATCTGCTGCATACAAGAAACACACCTAATTCAGAAACCCATGGAGTGAAAGTAAAGGGATGGAAAACAATACTGCATGTGACAGGAAACAGCAAGAAAGCAGGAGTGGTGATTTTATTTGCAAACAGAATAGACTTCAAGCCAAAGCTGATAAAGAGAGATAAAGATGGACACTATCTTTTAGTTCAGGGAAAAATCCAAGAGAAAGAAATCACAATCTTAAATATCTGTGCTCCAAATTCTAATGCACCCAACTATATAAAACAAACATTAATGGACTTGAAAAACCGGATAAACTCAAATAGAATAATAGTAGGGGACCTCAAGATCTCACTGTCACAGACAAATCTACTGGACAAAAAGTCAATAAGGCAATCCTTGAGCTCAACCAGACTCTTCAGCAAATGGACTTAATAGATGCCTACTGAGTATTTTACCCCACAAAGTCAGAATTTACATTCTCAGCTGCTCATGGATCATTTTCCAAAATAGACCATGTGCTTGTTCATAGAACAGGTTTAAGCAAATAGGGACTGAAGTTATCCCTTGTATACTGTCGGACCATAGTGCCCTGAAATTGGAGTTGAATAGCAAGGGAAAGTCCAGGATCTTCACAAACACATGGAAATTGAACAACTCTGCTAACCAACCAATGGGTCACAGAAGAAATTAAGGAAGAAATTGAGCAGTTCTTACAACTAAACGATAACCCCAGTGCAACATATAGAAATTTATGGGACACAATGAAAGCAGTTCTATGAGGAAAATTCATAGCAGTGAAAGCCTACATCCAGAAAACAGAGCAAGCTCAAATAAACAATTTAATGCTGAACCTCAAGCGACTAGAAAGAGAGGAGCAAAACAAACCCAAAGCTCGCACTAGGCAAGAAATTATAAGGATCAGGGCAGAAATTAATGCAGTAGAAACCAAAAGAACGGTTCAAAAAATCAATGAAAACAGTGGATCTTAACAATATGATTGAAAGTACAAATCGTGGGCTGGCGGTTTAGCTCAGTGGTGCTGCACCTGCCTGGTAAATACAAGGTCCTGAATTTGATTCCTGTTACCAAAAATAAAAAGAATAAATCGTTCCTTTAATTAAATGCATTTTCCTTGGTAAAAGCTATTAAAGCTGTTTTATAGCCGCATAGTGATTTCCCTGAAATTTATATAGAAATTATGAGTTTTATAGTATACCCAAACCATTAGAATATATTCCTGGTTGTGAGCTAGCCTGGAGTCAGCCGCTAAGTCAAGTATTCCTATTTCTTATGTTTGCAAATAGTTCTTTCACTTTTGAAATAGTTTTCATTGGAACATTGTCTGGCCTATTTGTTTGTTGTAGCTCTCAGCGTAGAAAAGTAGAGTTCAGCATCCTGGACATAGGCCCTATAAGTTTTAATCCTAAAATATTTACCATATCACATTTTCTAGCCAGTTTAGCTTGTAAATACATTTTTATGGACATAATAGTGGTTTTTGTTTTTACACATCCCCTAACCCAGTTAGGTGGCTTTAGGGCCCATTAAGTGAATTTATTTTCTTTTCTTCCCACTGCGAACTGACCCAAGGCCTTCACATTGAGCCTTTGTAATTTTTTTATTTTGAGACAGTTTCTCATCAAGTTGCCAAGTTGCCCAGGCTGAGCTGCAACTTACAATTCTTCTACAGTGTCTTGGAGGGCTAGGATTACCATCATGTGTGGTTTAGAAACTTACTTACCTTGGGGAGGGAAAGAACAGAAAGGGGTTAGGGGGTGGAAGAGTAGGGAGTAGAAATGTTGGGCAACATCTGAAGATACTTGACACTCTTGAGAATGAATTAGAAAAGTGACTATATTCTTAGAAGTAAGTAAAAAGTAAGGTGTCATAAAAAACTGGTAAATATTTAAATTACAAAATTATTACTCACTGCTAGTATTCTCAAAATAGCTACCTTTTTCTTTGAACATACTTAACCCATTGTTCTCTCCATTTTATGAAGTACATCTGGAAGTTCTATTAAGTGTCTTTAGCTGTACTGTTATGACAGTCTCAGTGTCCTGACTTGATTCAAAAACATTTATTTTTATTGTCACTTTGACTGGACAAGAGCTAGAAGTCTCACTGTGTCCCATCTGGTGAATAAGGTGGATGAGGGTGAGTTTTTATTTGACAGAAATTTCCTTAAAATCAAAAAGGGGTGATCACAAATACAATGAATATTTAGTTAAAAAGGTTAATCACAATAAAAGACACATTGCCATGAGTTCTCCTTGCCTTTAGTCCTCTCAGAATACTCAGTACTCTGTCTCACTTCAGACACAGTTATTCTGTCATTCTTGGCAGTCTCTTACTGGAGTAAATTTTTTAAAAATTAAAAATAAATTCACTGTTTTTCAATCACCTCTTGTATAATGAATTTCAAGAGTTCAAATCTTGTCTCAGCCTCAAGTAAATTGTGGGACTTGGGAAATAATACTCTAGCATCCTCTTTGGAAAGTAGGTCTAATAGTAATACTAGCTCAAAGGTTTGGTTTGAGAATTGTCTAGGGTTGACAGGTGCTTAGCAAATAAATATTGGCTGTTTTTCACTTCAGATTGTTTTTCTTTGAAGTCCTAAGTAAAGGGAGAGGTAGAAGGAATAATTTTGTGTTTTAATACCATGTACAATGTGAGAAATCAACTGTTCCCTTGTACTTAGCCTCTAGCTAGGCAGATTTCATCAGTGCTTCTGTTTTTCTTGTTTAATGATAATTGTTCTAACCACCAGAATGTTTCCAGTAAGCTTCATTGAAGTGACTTGTGGTGGTTAATTTGTTCATTTTTTAATATATTGATTTAGTGAAATGTAATCTGAGGTTGTTTATTATGTTCTGGGTGATTCTTACACAAAAGGGACTTACTAATGCACATACCGAAACCACATACAGATGGGTGTCAAAACTCATTGAAATCAGTATATTTTTCATCTTCTTTAATTAGATTACAAGCAAAATGGGGTTTAAACTTACAGTTGTCTTGAGAGTAAGGCCCCTAAATAGATCAGAGATAAATTTGAATTCATCCTATATTTTTACTCATTTACTCCACTTAGCTATTTATTTAGCAATCAGGTTATATTTTTAACTTCTCTTTTTTTTCATTCTTATCAGTACCTTTATTACCATTGCACCACTGGGACCTGACATCTTCAAACCAGAGTTCATGCTTACACTTGAGCTGCCTCATGTAGTAGCAGCCTTACCTGGTCTACTGGTCTACTGGTTACGTCAAAGTTTAATTGTTCTTTTTTTTTGGAGACAGGGTCTTCTTTATAGTTCAGGCTGGTCCTGAGCTTACCACGTAGCCCAGGTCAGCCTCGAACTCACAGCATTCCTCCTGCCTCTGCCTCCTGAGTGCTGGGATTACAGGCATGAGCTACCACACCCAGCATCGTGGTGTGTGGTACTGATTGCTAATGAGCGTGAGTCACCATGCCCAGCATTGTGGTATGTGGTTACCAGGGATTGAACTCAGGTCACTGCACTTGCAAGACAAATACTGGAACCACTGTGCTAAATCCCCTGCCCAAAGTTTCGTTGTTCTTAAGCTGCCTAACCAGTCAGCTGTTGTTTAGTTTTTTGTGGACTTCCTCCTGAAAAAATTTTTACCACCTGTAAGAAAACAAGGTTCATGATAGTGAGTAAGAGGTAAAGTTATAAATTCTTGTATTCTTTAACATCTAGTGCAAGTTGATTGGCAGATTTTCAGGACTTTTGATAATATTTGTATAATTTATTTATAAAATCTATGCTATCTTAATTTATAAGAGATTTAAAATAGCTCAAATATATATCAAATGATGAAATAATTTGAAATTCTTGATTTTGTAAAATATTAACAAAAACTTTCGAATTGGAGAGATTGTATTAGCTTTCTGTGGTTGTGTAACACATCACTACAAATGGCATAACATACAGCAACAGAGACTTGTCTAATTTCTGTAGGACAGAAGTTTGAATTGAGCAGCACTGTGCTCTGTTTTGGAGCGGCTGAAGCTAAATCCATTTCTTTGCTCCGTAAGGCCATCCACAAAGGCCTCTTTGTCTTAGAGCAAGCAACAGTGGAGTTGCTGGTTCTCTCCTCACATCATTCCAGCTCTCTCCTCTTCCATATTCTGCCTTTCAGGATCCTTGCAGTGGTCTCACTTGGATAATCCAAGATAATCTTATTTTAAGGTTAGCTGATTAGGAGCCTTAATTTCCTTTTGCTGTGTAAATTAACATTTATAAAAGGAGTAATTAGCATGTGGACATTTAGGATGTATGTTTTTTGGCTACCACAGATACTGACAATGAAGTTCTACTCACTTGCTTTGGTTAAATTATAATTATGTCTCTCAGGGCTGGGGAGTTAGCGCAGTGGTTCTGGAGCCTGTCTTGCAAGCGCAAGGACCTCGGTTCGATCCCTGGTAACCACATACCATACTGGGCGTGGAGGCTCACACCCAGCAGCAACCAGCACCACATACCACAGTGCCGGGCGTGGTGGCTCACACCTGTAATCTCAGCACTCTGGAGGCAGAGGCAGGAGTATTGCTGTGATGTGTTTGAGGCTGAGCTCAGGGCCAGCCTGAACCACAAAGCGAGACCCTGTCTCAAAAAACCTTAAAAAAAAAAATTATGTCTCTCAGTTGCCTTGCTGTGGACAAAAAAGATAGAAAGTATTGTTCATTGTGTGCTTTTATTCATATTAATGAACATACTAGATGTAATTATACTATCATAGTACATTCATCAGATCTTTTTAATTGATTCAGATCCCAGTTTAGTGGAGGTTGGTACTAGTATGAGTAACAAAAGCAGTGTTACATAGATAATTCACTAACTTATTTATTCATAGTTTCTATTTAAATTAGTTGATTTTTAAGTTCTCCGATTAATATATAACTTAAAAATTTTTTTATACTTACAGCTTTCATATACCTATAAAACTTAACCAAAATAAAGCTAAAAACCAATGAACTTCAAGTAAATAGCATTCACTTTATGGGGCAGATAGTCCTGTTTTAGTTTTCTCATGCTGGTGCTCAAGTGGGTTTTGTGATTATTCCGTGTCTTACTATATCTCAACATTTGCTGACCTTGGCTCATGTGATTCCAGTAGTGTCACCTCCTGTCAGTGGATTTGGTTGCAAGTAGTTATCTAGTTGATCCAGAATGTTAATAAAGGATTTTAGACGGTCATTGACATGCAAGTGTAAATCAAAAGATAGTGATGCTGAAAATTTGAGGTGTCTCAAGATTATATATGTTGAAAATTTGAGGTGTCTCAAGATTATATATGTTTCAGTGTTTTGAAAAACCTATAAACAGTGAATGGTAACATCAGCAAAATTTTTTTTTGGCTTTGTTATTCAGTGCTACTTTTCATTATGAAGGCTGTCTTATTATTTAGATTTTCTAGGAATTAATTGAGTCCAGTAGCTCAGGCTCAGATTAAGATGAGGTAGTGAGATTTGTCCTAAAATGCTGCCTCTCTGAGGTATTATATTTTATAAGAAATATTTAGTATTATAAAACTGTCAGGTAAAGGAGGAATTTTATAGACCATCATGCTATGAATCCATCCATGCCAAAAGGAGACATAAAAAAAATATGGAATACATTTTTCTTAGTCGCTTATTCTGTTGAATTTACCCATGAAACAGTCTTCATACATTTTTAAAAATTGCCTGTGTTAGCCTATGAAAAACAGAACACAAGAAAAGGGTATGGATGTATTAAAAAAATTAGTCAGTACTTTTGTTATTTCTGTGCTTTTAAGTGATTATTATGTTTAATATATTTAAAAGTCCTGAACTTGTTTAGGTTCTCCATACTTTCATACTGTTTTTTTGGCAGCTAATGAGTTTCATGAGTTTATGAATAAATGCCTTCATTTGTGTTCTTTAATGTACATGTAGATGAAACTGATCATGTCTTTAGATAATAAATATAAGATCATACTAGGGTATATTTTTACTAAAATAAAGCATAGCATTGTTTATGGTTTCAGAAGTCTGATAAGAAAGGTGGTTACTTTTACCATTTGTCTTTCATCAACTCATGACCTGTGGAAGCAAGAGCTTGGTTTCAAGAATGAGAAAACTATGTTTTTCTCTGTTTGATTTTAGTCATTGATGTGTATTCTTTGTGCAGAGCTGTTCACATCCATCTCTTTACTGCTACAAAAAGCCTTCAATAGAAGATTAAATTATGAAGGTAATTCAGTTTTTAAGCATGTGCTATTGGAATACTAGCTGTGTAAATAGTGTAGACCACAGCCTTTATTTAAACAAATGATATAAGTGAAAGATAAAATGAAAAAGATTTTGAACTTCTCTTCACATCATATACTTTTTATTATAGAATGTGAGGTAGCCCCCTCAGTCTGTTGCTTTACTGCTTTCTCACTTGCTGATGTGAAAGCATGAATCTCCATCAACAAATGAGTTCCAGTAAGACTGAGCTGTTTTCAACTTGGTTAAGTACTCAAAGTAGAAAGTTTTTTAGGAAGAACAATTTTATTTTAAATTTTTTTTTACAAAAATAATTTTTTCACATACTTGTGTCTTTTTTCTTTTTGGTGAAGAATAGATATTCCTTTTTTTGTGGTCCAAGACATGTTATTTTTCATGGCAGTAACTGTATTGGAACTGAAATGATATTTGTGGTTCTTTTTGGTTCCGACCTTTCTAAATAAATAGATGTTTCTGTTAACTTTTAAAGACCTCTTGTAAAAAAAAATTTTGTTTGAGTGCCATTACTTTGGTGTGGTGATGTTATTCACATGTCTCTGTGTTCTCCTGATAGATACTGATTAGGGCTTCTTTCTTAACTGGGGAGTTCAGAAAAATATATTTGAACCATGTGATTTTGAGATAAAGATTCTAGAGAAGGGACCAAGTTCAAGTTCAGACCTATTTTGGTTACCATATATTTCAGCAGCTGTAGTGGTATCGGTTCTGCTCCAACTTATGTGTCTTCTATCCTGTGCCATTTGAGGAAAGAATAAAAAAGGACCATCAGATGAAGGAAGCATCTTGTAAGAAGTGAATCTAATAGGTAGTCTAGACATTTCTATACTCATTTCCTGCAAAATATATTAAGTGGAAGCATAATATGTGTATAATAGAGAAGCCATAGGAGATGACTGTGAATGGAAAATTAGGTTAATCAATCATTAAGTAAATTTATATAGTGTTTTGTGCAGGAGAAGTCAAAGTTTGACTTACTGCTTTCATTAGAAGTGAATATGATTGATGCTTATTGTTTGGTGGGACTTCTCAGGCTCACTTCTGGTTGTTGAATTTGAACAGTCATCCTTCTTTTGGATTGAACTTGCTGTTCTGATTCTAAAAAATTATTTAGAAATGAAAGCCTATGTATATTTAGATGAAAAATTATGAGAAAGTCTTAGCTTGCAGTGCTTTTGGCTGTCTTGGGAGTGTGCGTGGATAAAAATTCATTTACTAAATCTGATTCATTTACTGAATTTCTTAATGTCAAGAACTTTAGTAATACAGCCTACCAGGTATGAATCAGAGGTAACCTCTTGCACTCTTTGTTCTAAACTCCTTTTGATTTGCTAGTCACTTTATAGATGGCATAGTAAAACTCTGCTAGAGAGCAAACAACTTGAGTTTGCTTTGGGGTATTAGTTGTATTCATTTGGCGTATTTTATGTATTAAAAACATGTCCTTATTGACTTCTCTTGTCACTGTTTCATCTAGTACATAATAAAAATCAATCTTAATAATTCATTCAGTTCAAGGAACTTTAAGGACTATGTGGGTGTCGTATTGTTGTTTGTATCTATCTTGTCATTGCCCCTTGCTTTCATCAAGTCTTTCCGTTTTTCTTTTTGCTTCGTTTTTTATTCTTTTTAATTAAAAGACTATTTCTACTCACTTATTATTGGACAGACTTCATTATAATGCATGGCTCCATACACAGCAGACAGTGGCTGTCCTTGGGATATACCACTATGACTTGCATAATAGATGATTAAAAGATGTAGTGAAGGACCTGGGGTGAGCCCTTTACTCCATTTCGTTTCCACCAAGGCCCAGTCAAACTACATTGGAGAAGTTGATGTCCTCTAAAGGAGGACAGTGCTATAGATAGATGTCTTTATAGACCTTCCCAAAGCACTTCCTCACTTAGACTATTCCTTATCCTTACTGCCTGAGTTTTCCACAAATTCATAGTAACACAGTGTTTTTGTTTTTATTTTTTGTGGTACCAGGATTGAACTCAGGCCCTTGTGTTGCAAGGTAGGCACAGTGATACTGAACTGAATCTCTAACTCATAAAACAGTGTTTTTAAAAATTGTCCAAATTATGTTCTTAAAATAAATTATCAGATTGGACATGTGTGGTCACTGATATGTGGAAGATATTTATCACCTAACCATGCACGTATATCAAGGATTTACAATATTCACAAGCACCATACTTTTTCTAGTGTTTACTGTATTAAGGTTTGTAGCAGTGGGATAAATGCTTTGTGTTTCAAAATATTTTGTAGTTGTGCTGTACTGTAATCAAAGTCATTTTGTGAAAGAAAGCACTTAATTAAATCTTTAACTTGAATTGTAAACCACAAGTAGTAGATCCTGTTTTAATTGGAGCATAAGTTGAAGAGCAAAAAAGATTTGATTCTGCTGCAAATGTGTTTATAAATGAAATGCAGAAGGTTCCTATTTCTAGTAAACATTCTAAATTTAATAATACTACATTAAACAATTTAACTTTTAAATTTCCATAAACATAGCTGATGTTCACAGAGAATGTGCTGTGTTTGAACAGGTTTCAGATTATTTGCAGAAAGTTCTGACTGGTAAAGGTTAACCGTTCCAAATTATGGAGCATCCCTTTTATTGGGCATGTGTAAAGAAAAACCAAAATTATGAGATTTATGGAAATAAATTACTGTTTTTTTTTTTTTTTTAGTTTTTTGAGACAGGATCTCGCTTTGTATTTCAGGCTGGTCCTGCATTTACTGTATTGCCCAGGCTTGCCTTGAACTCACAATAATCCTCTTGCCTCTGCCTCCTGAGTGCTGGGATTTTCAGGCATGAGCCACTACACCCGGCACAGTGGTATGTGGTACTGGAGATAGAATTCTGGACCTTCTGCTTGCCAGGCAGGTGCCAGGACCACAGAGCTAAATCACCAGCCCAGATTACTGTAGTATTGTTTCAGAGATTAAACATGTGAAACTTTTGGTTGATTCTAGAGTGGAAGGTCTTTGTATTTTAGTGTATCTGTATAACCAAGACTCATGTTTGTAGTAGATGTGTTAGATCAGCAGCATGATGGTTACCTCCTTTAATTTTTTAAAACTTTCTACCATGGAATTAAACATAATATCAAAAGACTATCATACATTCTAGGGAACATTTGGTTTGGCCTAGTAGCATCAAGATGAAGAATGAAAGATGGGTTATGCATTTTGGTGTGGGAAGGAAGAAAGCAGTAGCATCCTGAGGTTGTTTATTAGGTGAACCTTCCAAGAGCAAATCCACAAAACCAGAAAACCTTTAGAATGAAAAAGTTACCTTGATACTATGAGGTTAAGAAATAAAGTCTAATTTGACATGAGATGTGGCATAAAATGAGGTTGTTAGAATTACTTTCTTTGACTTTGTTTTTTAAAAGTGTCTGATTTGAAAATCGATTTTAAGATATGAGTAATACTTAAATAGTTTTGAATATTCATCTGTAGATATCTCAGTATAAATTGTAACAAAATTAAAACTTTGGAATACAAATTAAACTTTGAATCAAATCCCTGTTCTTTAAAAATCTGTTCTTTTATGTAAGAGAAGTGGGTCATGCAAATGAAAACAAGTTTGCATTGGTTGCATTTTAAAATTCATTTCTTACTTTTACCAAGACACCAACTTTCATGGAAGATTTTAATTGACCTTCAAATTAAGTGTACTGAAGGAACAAAATTTGTTCAGTGACCTAAAGACAATAAGAGGACTTTATAATAATAACATTCAGGTTCCTCAAAGCAAGCTGGTGTCCTGACTCTGGAAAAAAGTATAGTAACCTGTTATTTACTTGAAAGTAATGAAAGTGTCAAAATAGTGGTAGTAGGGGTACATTTTTAAAAATTGGGTGTGCAGTTTATATTAAGTTCTCATCATGGTCCTCCCTTGCATTTTCAAACCTATATAAAATTAATCATAGTTTTTGAATAAGAAGAAAAAATATTTAAGTTTCATCAACTGTAGTAGGAGATAGAGCTGTTGAGAAACATTACTTAGGCCAACATGACAAGGTGCTATTTGTTTTTAAATAAATTAGGTGTTCTGACTTTAAACTTGGCCCAGAAAAAATATTTGTAGCTTTAATTTCAATTCAGCTGCTGAAATGAAATAAAATATTTTGACTGCAGTTTGGGAAATTTGACAACCTCATATTAGATCCTACAGTTATTTTTTATTTAATACACGTCAGTTTACTTTGGCATTGCAAAACTCAATGCTAATAATGATGCTTGACATTTGTTCATGTACTTTTTATCATGTGAACACCACAAAATGAATTTTGATTTGCATCTCATTAAATGAGATTTTTAAAAATAAAGCCAAAGCTACTTTATTTGCCCAATGTATACTTTGTACATTTTTAGGGAAGAGGATATAAGTAACATGGAAGATAAGGTTCAATGTTGCTGTAAAGAACCTTAATTTGTTAATATATTTTAAGGAAATTCATTTTCTCATATGTTAGAGTATTGAAACTTAGGTGCCTTCAGAATTAGCAGTGTCCACCATTGTGCTGCTAAACTCAGCAGTGAATTATATTTTTTGTGGTACTAGGGATTTAACCGAGGGCCTTCACACTAAGATATATTCCCGCATCCTCCTTTTTTACTTTATATATTGAGGCAGGGTATTGCCAAATTGCCCAGACTGGGCTTAAACTTAATATGCCCCTGTCTCGGCCTTCAAGAGTGCTGGGATTACATATATGCATCACCATTTAAATTTAATTGATGCTTTACTGCTTTTTAAAATGACTTTGAGTTGGGTTTTCCACATATAATTATTGATAGGTCTCTAGTTGTAGTAGTTCTAATTATATTATCTTTCATTTCCATTGTTTTCTGTATCCTTTATCTTTTTCACTCCACTAAGTTTTACATGGGCAGAACCAATTTATTTGCCCTCATATTCCTCCTAGAACCCAACATTGTTTTCCTTAGGACAAATTAAATTAATATGATTCTTTTCAGTATATACTCATCTGTTTGAAAGTAGGTGGTTACAACTTGTGACCTTGGAAATTCTAGATACAATGTAAGCAAACTATTTTTTTTTTAGGACTTTTTATGATCACAGTGGAAATTATTATATATTTATGGAGAACCTACTGGTAAGATGTGTTTGTCATTGCAGCAGCTATTTAGATTTGCAGCCAGTGTATGTTACAATAATTGGTAAGTCTTATTGTGGCTGTGAAAATTTTAAGACCATGTGGATGAATTTTTAGTTTAATGAATATTGTATATGTTTGTTTTTGAAATAGGGTCTCTCTTTGTAGTTCAGGCATGCTTTAACTTGCTGTGTAGGTAAGGCTGGGCCTCCAACTTGTAAAGAACTTGCTGCTTCACCCTCCTGGTGCTGTTATAGGTGATTATAGGTGTGTGTTACTGTTACAGAGGTTTGCAAGGGAATAGATGTAATATAGGACACATGATTTATAGGACTGCTTTATAATATTCACCCAAAAAGTCAAATGCAGATGTGTGCAAGAGATCTGCCCACATGATAGAGAGCTGAAGAATCCAGCTGAGGACCTGGATCACTGGGCAATGTCCTACATAAGTCCAACTAAAGGCATATAGCCCAAGGCAGTGCCCTCCACGAGTCTGGCCCAAGGCCTACAATCCAGAGCAGTGTCTCTTGCAAGTATCCATCAAGGGCCTTCACTGTGAAGGTCCAAAGGACAGTGGTGGAAGCTAGAAAGTCTGTTCTACAGGGTGAAGGATCTGAGCCCCAGGCTGAGGGACCTGCACTGCAGCCTGAAAGTTTATAGGATGGCAAACTTCTGCAGGAAAATCCACAGTGTACAATGGCTGGACCTTTGACTTATGAACTCGATCAGTTCCTGAGGGCTGCTTTTAAGTCAGGTTGGTTGTATGTCTGTACAGTTGAGATTTGGGTATTTGCCTGGGTATGCGGTAGAGATAACAAGAGACAGATGAGTCTTCCATTAACCTAATTAACCCAAGTTGTTCGTATGTCAGATGGGTTGTCATTTGAGGGTCCACTGTACTATCCTCCCCTCCAGTTCTCTTTGTTATGCTTCAGGTGGGTTGTGCATGCCCCAAACCGTGCTGGCTCAGTTCAGCTGGACGTTTCAAGTTGCCCAATAGTTAATCCATAGATGCCACCATATCCTGCCATGGTTCCTGAGGTTAACATATAAGAAGTCAGGAAAGTAGATATATTGAGTAGGTTAACCTGTTTTCATGATGATATATTAAAAAGCAGTGCCGGCAATATAGTGCACATTAAGTGCATGATTGACTTTGAATGAATGAGTACAGTTATACAGAGTTGCTAGAGAGTAACTTGCTATACTGGTATATAATCATTATGACTTGACTTATTGGTTGATAATACACTTCAATGTTGACTGTAAAGGTAGGAAAATCTTAATTACTTTTAGAAATAAATAGATGCCAGCTGATATTTTCAATGGTTGTTGGGAGAAGGAACTCTTCTTTTTTTTTTTTTTTTGAGATAGGGTCTTGCTTTTGTAGTTCAGGCTGCTCCTGAACTCAGCCTGTAACTCAGCAGTTCTCCTGCTTCTGCCTCCTGAGTCCTGGGATCACAGCCGTGAACCACCACATCCAGTCTGTGGTGTGTGGTACTGATTGCTGGTGGTCATGAGTCACCACACCTGATATTGCATGTGGCTACTGGGGACCTTGCATTTGCAAGGAAGGCACCAGAACCATTGAGCTAAATCCTCAGCCCAACTCTTGTTTTTAAGGTACCGGGTATTTCAGGGAATTGGGAGAGTCAGCGAGAAGGCAGTATTAGGCTCCAAGCATGTGAACCTCAGTTATGTATTACAAATAGTCTTCAGCACCTTTGTATGACTGCATTTGCCAGTAAATAATTCATCTATGGAATTATCTTACTGCTTTTTGGAAATCAGTGCCATAATTACTTTTTTTTTTTTTTTAACTGAGATGCAGTCTAAGAAAAGGCAGTATAAAAATGCACCTGTGCTAAGGAAGTTCATTTTTTGTCGTAAAGAAGTGGTCAGACTTCATGTTCCTTTGGGGCCAAACAGTATAACTCTATCTACTTTCCAATTCAGGAAGATGTATCAAGGCACCTGAAACTTGTTAAAATGTGAGTATGGGACCTTGATTACTGTGAAGAGAAGAAAGATTATACTGCCTTACTGAGATCCACAGGCAGCATTGTCACCTGCGGTGGAAATAGGGATGTCTCCTTCGTTTTCTTAGAGTGCGTACCATAGAGATGTGAGTTAGGCCCTACCCGATCAGAACTGCAAATTTCAGATTGCTGTTAGTTTTTCTATATAGATCACGCTGTTTTGTGTCTTTGGACCGTTGTTCATGCTTTTATGTTTGTTTGGAACTTCCTTTCCTTAGCTTCTGCTTTGTTTGATTAACTCACTTTATGATAAAGGTTGTTTAGTTGGGGTAACCATAGAATCCTGAGTGTGTATATCTGTCTGTAGTTCCCAAAATAAACAGTAGGATGATCTTTTGGTTACTGGGAGGACGAGATTAGAGTATATATTTACATATGTGTCTTCAGAGAAAACTAAGCTTTTCTGTTGTTATTGGTTGGATTGACACTGGCAGGCTTCTCTTCATAGCTGTTATGTATAATGTGAGAAGCATTCAGAGAAGGAGTGAAAGTTGGCGAAACAGGTTTATGTTAGTATCACCCCTTACTTTCTACGAACCATGTATTTTAATTGGTTATATGTACCTGGTTATCTTAAACATCCACATTCTGTGGCCATTCTTGATATGTATTATAATAGCATACTGACATTAATAAGCCTAAAGTTAGCCAGTATCTATCTCTACCTTTCTTTATTGTGCATCACAAGCTATTGGAATATTTTTATTCACTTCAGTAGCTCAAGAGTTTCTGTGTTAAAAATTATAGTTTCTTTTTGTTACTTTAGGGCTTCAACATTTATTGCTATCCTCCTTCTTGGAGAGCAATGCTTACTATTTAAAAATACAGCTACATATTTACTTATTTGCTCTAGTATCTGGTTCCTTACTTTCTTTGAATTCCTTTTTCTTCTCAAAGTAGCACTTTTATTAGTTCTTTCAGTCAAGGTATATTAATATTAAATATTTTTGTCTGAAAGTGTCTTTGTTTCACTTACCCACATGACCTTGCATGACAGTTATGTTTGTTAACCTAAAGATATTAACTGCAGTCAGTTTGTCATTCTTTGTAGTAGTTTTCTTTCTGATTGCATTTAAAACTGTATACATAGTCCCCGATTTGAGATTCATGTTTCCTGCTCTGAGGACTCGTTTCTTTTCAGTACTAGAAAAATTTTAATACTATTTTCTCTTTTGAAACCCCATTTTGATATATGTTGCCTTCTCGTTTTATAATTTTTTCATATTATCTATCTTTTGTCTCACTATGCTGCCTTCATTTGCATTTGCTTTGTTTTGAATTGATGTTTTTTGCTATTATAGCATGGAAACTGTGATTTAATTGATAGAGATTAAATTCTGATGCCGATATTTTGTAATTGATAATTTTGTGTTAAAAGATTTGAACAGCCCAAAAATAAATTCTTTGACAGATAGTTATGGTAGCTGGAAGGTAGGAAAAGGGGTTAAATTATTTTGAAAAGTAAGAATGATATAGAGGAATATTCAAATTTTTTGGAGGCTTAGGAATGCTGGACACTAAAAAATTATTTAGGACACTAATGAGCTTTTGTTTCTGTGTTTTATCTATTCATGTACTAGAAATTAATACTGAGAGCTTGAAAAATATTAACTTAAAGTAGTAGGAAACATACTGCATACTAAGATAAAATAGTGATAAGATAAGATAAAATAAGATAAAATGAGTGAACCATTACTGACTTCTGAAACAAACAAAATAAATGCTTTGTTGTATATAGTTTTGAAAAGCTTTAACCACTTCAATTTTTAAAGTTTGATCTCTTCTTTCAGGTTCTATTATTTAAACACAGGATGACCAAAACTTGCATATTTTTGTGAGGTAATATAACAGGTAACATAAAAACGACAATTTTACCAATTCCAATAATTTTTCTGTGGATGGTATATCTTAAAACATTAAATACACAACACAGTGTTACAATCTAGACAATATTATCTAGTCTTTTTTCTTTTTTTGAATTCTTTTGGCATTATTCTTTTTCTTTGAACAAAACATTTTACACTGTTGTGTTGGCCTTTCCTTTTTTTCTGTAGGTGGTATAATTTTTTAAATTCAAATCTTTATTGGTACATTATATATTACACATCATCATCACATTGAACATTGAGAGTTTGTACCAGAATATGACATGACTCAATTCTCATTTTTTCCAGTTCCCCCAACGTGGCATAATTTCAATAAAACATCTACCCATTAGGTGTAATTGAGAAGATATTACAGATAAATGACTTGATTGGGATTTTGCTATCCTGTATTTTTCCATTATTTGATCTGTTAGACCTAATCTAAATTATAAATGACTTTCTGAGCTCCTTTGTTTTGAATAACAAATCAGTTCCATATTTTTTGTCTTGGAAGGTGCATAAATATTTTATAATACTTTTTTTGATTATAGGATAGCTTGTTAAATGTTGCTCAACTCTGTTAATACCCCTCATAGAATTATTCTAATCATTGACTTCTATTGGAATTTTAAAAGTTTAGTTTCTTCTTTTTAAGTTTTGTCATTTCCGTAGTAGGAATAGTTAACAGTAAGAGACATCTATTTTGTCTTTCCACTTTATAACACAGGTTTTTCCTCTCTGATGTGCTAGTATTTCTCCCTTTTCTAGGTTTTTCTTCTGAAATCTTTTGGCACTACCTTCCTGTTCCATTTCAGTGTCCCAAATGTGTCTGTTTTGTATTGTGAAAGAATATTACTGATTTCTGGGGAAGGATAAAATATATCTAGGATACTGATGGTACCTTAGATTCTAGCGCACAGTTATGGGTTATCTTTCACAAAAAAAATAAACAGGAATTACTAAAAGAAAATGACCTGAATTTATTATTAGTTTTCATTAGAAACAAACATCAAAGTGGAATACAAAGTTCTGAATAAAAAGATCTGCAAAAATAGTTGATATAAAACAGATGTATGAGTGTATCTCATGCAAATAAGACTTGACTGGTTGAATTAACAGCTGTTCAAGTGAAGCTGGGTGTAGTCAGTGTGTAAACAAACACACTGCCTGAGTGATGCTTGGGTAAACTATGAAGTGATTAATGTCTGGGTGAATAGAATTGAAAGCAGGTTCTCATAACTTCTCAGTTTAGTTTGTTGCAACGTGTGTCTTGAATATTAAGCAAATGTGACTTCACACATATTTGTAACTAGAAAGAGAGAAATGCTATAATGTTCATTTCAGTTCATTGTTTGCATCATTATCTGAGGACTGCTGTGGCTTCTGTCTGGTTGTTACTGCAAAGCCTCATGCAGTCACAGATAGGGCTTTTTGAAGGTTGCCAAATAGAGGTTGTATGATGCTGGGGTTAAGAGTGCCCCACCTTGGGTATGTGTGGTATCCATCTAAAGGGATTTATTTCCCCTGGAAGAGCTAAGTGAGAGAGCCAGGCTTATTGCTGCTGCTTGTGCTGTTTTGTTGCTTGGTACTTCACTGCTTTCTGCCTGCCCTACTTTGCCACAGGCTGTTTCTCCTCTGTGGTGCCCCTTTACCAAACTACCTTGGAGCCAGCTGACTCTGGACTGAGACCTCTACAAACTGTGAGCTGAAATAAATTGTCCTTTAATTTTGGGTCATGAGTTGTTGTTTTTTTTTTTCGAGATAGGGTCTCGCTTTGTAGTTCAGGCTGGCTCTGATCTCAGCCTCCAACTCACATCACAGCAATCCTCCTGCCTCTGCCTCCAGAGTGCTGCGATTACAGGCGTGAGCCACCATGCCCAGCACTGTGGTATGTGGTACTGATTGCTGCTGGGCATGAGTCTCCATGCCCAGTATTGTATGTGGTAACCGGGATTGAACCCGGGTCCTTGTGCTTGCAAGACAGGCGCTGGAATCACTGAGCTAAATCCCCGCCCTGGGTCATGAGTATTTTGACTCAGCAATGAGAGAATAGTAAATAAAACAAAGATAAACTAGAGTTTGACTAGTGATGGTTTTTTGAAGATTAGTTGCAATCTATGTTCTGAAACTGTGTCAGTTAATCGCTTTTCTTTGTTACAGTAAAATCCATCGATGTGCTGATACTCTGAGTAAACTTTTTATTCATTTTTTTTCTTTTTCCTTTTTTTTTTTT
>PVIR01031218.1:0-19632 GCA_004026965.1 Petromus typicus | reverse complement strand
ACAATCCTCCTGCCTCTGCCTCCCGAGTGCTGGGATTACAGGCGTGAGCCACCACTCCCGGCACTGTGGTATGTGGTACTGGTTGCTGCTGGGTGTGGGTCTCCACACCCAGTATTGTTATGTGGTTACCGGGGAATCGAACCCGGGCCCTTGCGCTTGCAAGACAGGCGCCGGAACCACTGAGCTAACTCCCCGGCCCCTAGTTTCCATGTGTTTTTGAGGATCCTGGGCTTTCTTTTACTATTCATCTCCAAGTTCAATGCACTGTGATCTGACAGAATACAAGGGATAACTTCAGTCCCTTTACATTTACTTAAACCTATTGTATGAACCAGCACATAATCTATTTTGGAGAATGATACATGAGCACCTGAGAAGAATGTAAATTCTGACTTTGTGGGGTGAAATACTCTGTAGGCATCTATTAAGTCCATTAATACCAGACTGAAGAGTCTGGTTTAGCTCAAGTATTTCCTTATTGACTTTTTGTCCGGTTGATCTGTCTCTTTGTGACAGTGGGGTATTGAGGTCCCCTACTATTATTGTATTGGAGTTTATCTGTTTTTTCATGTCCATTAATGTTTGTCTTATATAGGTGGGTGCATTAGAATTCGGTGCTTAGATATTTAAGATTGTTATTTCTTTCTCTTAGATTTTTCCCTGTACTAAAAGATAATGTCCATCTTTATCTCTCTTTATCAGTTTTGGCTTGAAGTCTATTCTATCTGCAAATAAGGTCACCACTCCTGCTTTTGTGCTGTTTCCTGTGGTATGGAGTATTGTTTTCCAACGCTTTACTTTCAGTCCATGGGTTTCTGTCTGAATTAGGTGTGTTACTTGTTTGCAGCAGATTGAAGGATCTTGCTTCTTCATCCCTTCTGCCAGTCTGTGCCTCTTAATTGGTGCATTGAGCCCATTGACATTGATGGTTATGAGCGATATAGGCATATTTAGTGCTGTCATGTTTTCCTGTTCTTGGCTGTGTTATTCTACTTTTGTCCTTTTCCCATCAGTTTCTTGTTTGGTCCCATGGGTTGACTTGGTTAGGTCTCCTGAATTTGTAACTTTCCTTATTTTTCTCCAAGATATTCTTTAGAATTTTTTGGAGCACAGGTTTTATATTTGGGAAGTTTTTCAGGTGTTCTTTGTCATGGAAGTGTCTTATTTCCCTGTCAATTTTGAAGGATAGTTTTGCAGAATACATCAGTCTGGGTTGGAAGTTGTTTACCTCTAGGGCTTGAAACACTTCACTCCAGGCTCTTCTTGCATTGAGTGTTTTGAATTGAATAGTCTGCTGTGAACCCGATGGGCTTCCCTTGGTATATAATTGTTTTCTTTCCTTTGGCTGCTTTCAGTAGTTCATTCTTTTTTTGAATATCTGAAACTTTTATAATTATATGCCTAGGTGTGGATTTTTTCAAGTCAAGGGCATGTGGGTTTCTGTTTGCTTCATATATTTGTATGTCCAATTCTTTTCCTTTTCCTGTGAAGTTTTCTGCCATTATCTCTGTGAATAGTTTTTTAATGTCTTTAGCATTGTCTCCTGCTTTCTCAGTGACTCTAATCAATCTTATCTTATTCTTCTTTGAATCATGTAGGAATTATTGGACTGATTTCTCATTCTCCCTTTCTATTTTCCATAAATTATGCCTTTCCTGTTCATTGGCTGAGATCCTGTCTTCTAGGTCTGAAATTTGGTCTTTTGCTATATTCATTCTATTGTGTAAACTTTCACTTTCTTTCTTGATTTCCTGGACCTCTGCTTGTAGATATTTAAAAGGTTCCATTGCTTTTGCTATCTTGGATTTTGTCAACTCCTTGATTTCCTCTATAGCCTTATTAATCATTGTGTTATCTGTGTCCAGTATCTCTGCTTTCTTCTCAGAGATGAGTTCTGATTTCCATTTTACTAGTTGTGCTTTGGTTACCATTTCTGAGAACCCTGGAGACTGACCTTCAAACTTCTCTATTTCCCTTCCTTCTGTGTTACCTTGGGGTGAGGATCTTTGTATCTGAGACTTTGAATGTTTCCTCATCTCTGAGTTTTTGTTGTTGCTGTTGTTTTTGGCTTTGTACCTGCCTTGTTTTCTGGCAATGTTTGTTACAAGTCTCTTTCCTCCTAATATTTAGGACCCTTAAAATATTAGTGTTTCCTGAGTTGTTCTACAGTGAATACAGAGTCCCTGGATGTGCTTGTGCAGTTGACATGGAGAAAGGTAGGCTCTTACCCTTGCTTTGCTGCAATGTCGCTGGCTGAGGTTCCGGCAACAATGCCCATTACTACACCGAGTCCCTGGGCGAGCTTCCAGTGTGGGCCTGGAGGCTGCCAGGCTCAGGTTCTGGTGCAGCTAAGATGGCACTGGCTGCGATTTTCCCCGCTGTTTTACTGAGTCCCTGGGTGAGCTTCCAGCGTGGGTAGAATCCATAGTCTCTGGTTCTGGCGCAGCTAAGATGGCACTGACTGTGAATTCCCTGGCTCCACCCGCTGTTTTACTGAATCTCTGGGTGAGCTTCCGGCGTGAGCCTGGAGGCTGGCAGACTCCAGACCTGGCACGGCTAAGATGACGCTGGCCTAGATTATTTTCTTAATTAAATGTTAATGTGTGAAATTATTAGATACAAGGATAGTTGAATTTTAAAGTTGTTGTGGCCTTTTGCTTTGACTCTGCCTCCCGTCTATGCCAGGACAGTGCCATCCCTGATGTACTGTGGAGTCAGACTGCAGTGAGTCATTGTCACCCATCAACCCAAACCAGAACCTGGCAGTCATACTTTTGTTTTCTTAGCTGTATGATTTTGAAGAAGTGATTTATTGTTTTATTTTTAATGAAATAAAACATTTAACCAATTTTAAAAACTAAGACATTGGCCTACTAATCACTTTTTTCCCTGTTGATCAGAAGTACCCAACTTTTAATTTTTCTTTCTATAATTACTTTCTGTATAAGTTTTACAATTTCGTTCATTCAGTTTATGTCCTGTTCTTATAATACCTGTTTTCCATACTGTTTTCTTCCTCTTTCCTTCTTTCCCTGTTCCTATTATTCATCTTCCTTCATTTTTCTTTTTTCTCCTTCATTCTCTTCCATCCTTCCCCTTTCCCTTCTTTCTTTTTTATTTATAGTTGAAAAAATTTATTCTGTAGTTTTATTTTATTTATTTTATTTTATTTCATTTTTTGAGACAGGGTCTTGCTTTGTAGTTCAGGCTGGCCCTGAACTCAGCCTCAAACTCACTCATAGCAATCCTCCTGCCTCTGCCTCCCGAGTGCTGGGATTACAGGCGTGAGCCACCATGCCTGGCACTGTGGTAGGTGGTGTTGATTGCTGCTGGGGTGTCTCCACACCCAGTATTGTGTGTGGTTAGCAGGCATCGAACCCACGTCCTTGTGCTTGCAAGACAGGCGCTGGAACCACTGAGCTAAATCCCCAGCCCTTTTAAAAAATTTTTTATGTGATCGAATTAATTAAACATCATGGCATCCACCTAAATCCAAACATAATAATCTTCAGTTAATCTTTGGTGTTCTTTTTTTATTTTTAGGTTCTGTTAATTAAAACTGGAGATTCTGCACTGGCTACATCCCCTGTCATTTTTAAATTTATACTTTTATTATGAGTCGTGTCTTCACCAAGTTACTAAGCTCCCCAGGGCAGACTTGAATTTGCAATCTTCACCTCAAACTCCCAGTTGTGTGCCACCATGCCAGGTTTCTAATTTTATTTTAAATGAAATAGAAGTCCTCCTGGATTTATTTAACTATTTATTTTTGAGGCAAGGTCTTACTATGCTTTTCAAGCTGGCCTTGAATTCACTGTGTAGTTCAGACCATCTTCCTGCCTCAGCTTCCGGAGCACTGGGATTAAAGGCGTGTGCAACCATGTCCAGCCCAAACATAACCATTTTTAAAAACAAGAACGTTTGCCTAATTTTAGTGTGTTTCTTTGTTCATTGGAAGTGCCCTTTCATTTTTATGTAAGGCAAGTGTAGATGTGGCATTTCTTTGGATTTGGAGTTCCTCTCTAGTGATGGAGTTGTATGAGGAAATTTGTTTTATGTTATTTTATTTGTAAATGCCTAATGGAATGTTTTGATGTACAGTCTGTCAAAAGCCTTTTACTATTACTATTTTTTTTCCGAACACACCTGAGTTGTTCTTTTACTTGTATTCCTAGCCTCTAGTAATGAATATATTTTAGTATAATCTCAAAGGATTGACTTATTGAAAGAAAATTACATTTTAAAACAAATACATAAGAAATGGATTTGTCATCTCCATTTTCCTTTCTCTCCTTAACTGTTCTAAGATTAATTGCTGTTAAAATTTTTGTGTTTTCTTTCTTTCTTATTTTCTTTCTTTCTTTCCTTTCTTCCTTTTCAGTACTGGGGATCAAACTCAGTCCCTTGCACTTGCAAGGTAGGCATTGTACCCGTTGAGCTAATTTGGCATGTCTTTTCACACTTCTGTCAATATTTATAAAGATCACATACCTATATAATCAATGGATTGCTTGATGTGTGTGGTATAATTTTGTAAACATAAAGCTGTTGTCTTGTTTTATACTTTCACACATAATTAATAGGTATGTCGATTTCCAGCTCTATCAAATCAATTTCCTTCTCAGTTTGGTTCTGTTCATTGTGAAGATGATAGGAATTTTTCTTTTTTTTCCCCACAATAACTCAGATATTCTGAGAATCTAGTCTCTAAAGGAAAAGTTTTTGTGTGAATTATTTGACCTTTCTTTGTCTTCTATAAATTCTATATTTTCACTTATGAAACACTTGCCCTTCTGTGAAATTTATAGTAGATAGATACTGTATCTTTCACATCTATTTTTTTAATTAAATGTTTTTATTGGACATTTACATACACAGCATGATAACAATTGACATTGAGAATTTGTATCAGTAGATGACACAACTTTATTATCATTTTTTCCCATTTTCCTGCCCACCCTACAACCCCTGCCCTGTATATACATAAACTTTGTTTCCTTTTTTTTAACCATCACAATTTTTTACCACATTACATACCTGTAGCCCCTTTACCCTTTGAATATTTTCTATTTCACAATATCCCACATACTCTAGAACTCATTTATATCTTCATTTTCTCATACCAGAGAAAAGATAAAGTATGTACACGTCTGTGACCTATTTATTTCACTTATGAGTATGTCCTCAAGGTACATCCATCTGAGTATAAATGCGTCCAACTTCTCATTTTTAGTTTCTGGTATATTTTCCATGTCTTAAAATTTCTTTATGATTCAACATTTAAAAATTTTTTTACATTGTGGAACTAATTCTATTTTAAGTATTTGTCTTTATACTCATTCTTTGTGTAAAATTTTTAAAGCAGTGCAACAATTATGTTAATTTCTGACAATGCAAGTTAAGTTCTTGTGTCAGTGCTGTTTCTTTTTAAATTTTTTTCTTTTTTTTTGAGCCAGGGTCTTGCTTTGTAGTTTCGGATGGTCCTAAGCTCAGCTTGAAACTCACAGAAATCCTCATTCCTCTGCCTTCTGAGTGCTGGGATTACAGGTGTGAGGTACCAAGTCCAACTTTGTTGTATGTTATTACCGAGGAGTGAACTCAGGAGCGTGTGCTTGCAAGGCAGGTGCTGAAACCGCCGAGCTAAATCCTCGGGCCATCTTTTTAAATTTCTAAATTTGCTTTCTTTTAAATTTTTAAAAAGAACTTATCAGTAAATTCGTAGTACATGATTATTACATTCATTGTGGTGTATTTGTTCATACACATGACACATCCAATTCTTTTTCCTTCCCCCTTTACCTCCATATTGTCTTCAAGAATACTTTTTGGCAGCATCATTTACTTATTTTACAAGTCTTTACCCAGTGAATTATCTTGCATGCAGATTAACAGTTAGCTTAACAGGTTGAAATGAGATTTTACTAAATCAAAGTACAGTTTTAAGTACATGATTGTGCTGGATTATAGTAACTTTTTTACTTGCTCTTATTCATTTTCTGTCATTTCATCTTTTTGTTCTTTGCCAACAGAACAACGCGTCAATCGACTTCAGTCAAACTTCTTTCATCTTCCAGCCTGCTTTTCTAAGGCCAGTTGTATTCTGCTAAATTTTATAACTGTGTCTGTGAAAGTGAAAAGAACTTGCCCAGTAGCGTCTTTTGGTTCCTTGGGGTAAACAGTCTTGCCATGACCACTTTCTTTCTTTTTTTTTTAATTGCAATCTTTGTCGGTACATTACATATACACATCATAATTGCACTCCACAATGGAGAGTATAATACACAATTTAATTTTCATTTTTTCCCATAGCCCTGCCCACTCTACCACCCCCTATATACATAAAATCTGTTTCCTTTCTTTTTTGTTATAATCTCATTATTTTCCCCTTCATCCTATTTCACTTTGAGTATTTTCTGTTTCACAATATATAACATAAAATTCTACAACTCATTTACAACTTTTTTTCTTGTATCTGAGAAAAGGTGTGATATTTACCTATCTATGATCTATTTATTTCATTTATGAGGATATCCTTAAGGTATGCCCATTTAAGTATAAGTGATCCAAACTTATCATTTTTTATGGCAGAGTAATACTCCATTCTGTAAAAGAACCACAGCTTTGTTATCCAGTCTTCAGTTGATGGACATTTGGGTTGTTTCCAAGATGTAGCAATCACAAACTGAGCTGCTATAAACATGGGTGCACATATGTCACTGTGATATCATGACCACTTTCTACTGTGTTAATGAGCTCAAATGTAGAGAGTACTGGCAAACTTTTTCTTGCCCACTGGTATGAAATGGCTTCAGCACATTACTTTGTGTTGTCACAAGTACTTCTGACTAACTAGAAGTAATTGAATATCATACATATTTGTGGGAGAATTTCACTTTCTCTTTGTATCTTCATTTTTCTTTCTCTTTGCTGACATATGGATGTGAAGCTGGAGCTAGGTGACAATTCTGTGAGTGAAGAAAGCCTCTTCTTAAGGGCACAAAATAAATAAAGATACAAAAAGCTGGGAGCATAACAACTTACATAATTTTTCTCTACAGTTTTCTCTTGTAAAATCTCAAACGTGACCTTAAGATCAGTGAAGAAAGGCTCCTGCCCTGGTTACCACAATAGTTAAATCCTGTGAAACAGAACATTGTACAAAACAGACTCATCACAGAATGCCACAGGGACAGAATGGTGACAGTTCTTTGTGACAGATTTGTATAAACTTTGGTCATCATGCTGTACAATAGATCTTCTGAACTTATATGTCTTATGTAACTTTTTTATTTTTTTTTTGGTGGTGCTTGGAATTGAACCTGAGGCCTTAGACATCTAATTCAAGCCCTGTACCACTGAAATATACTTGCAAACATAACTGAAACTTAATAATCTTTGATCAGACTCTAATTTCTTCTCACCCAGCCACTGGTAATCAACTTCTACTGTGTCCTGATAGTTCAAGATTTTTAGAAACCATATATAAGTAAAACTATGTAATATTTGCATTTCTGGGCTTGACTTAGTTTATTTACTACAATGTCATGGGTGCAGAGGTGCATCCATGTACTGTGAATGAAAACTTTTTTTCAAAAAAAGACTGAATAGTATTCCACAATAGATATATGCTATGACTGCTTCTGTATTCACTGATGAATATTTAGATGGATTCCATTGCTTGACTATTGTGAATAATGTAAAGAACAGGGGAGTGAGTACCGACATCACTTTAAGGTACTGATTCATTTTTCTAGATATATACTCACTAGTAACATTTCAAGACTGTATTGTAGTTTTATTTTCAGATTTCTGAGAAATTTTTATGATTTTCCTATCCTGGCTATACCAATTTACCCTGTCACGAACAGTCTACACAGGCTTTATTTTCTCCACATCCTCACCATCGCTATTTACCTCTTATCTTTTTGTTGAAAACCATTCCAACAGGTAGGAAATGATGTCCATTGTAATTTACATTTCTCTGATGATTACCGATATTGATCATAATTTCACATAGCTATTAAAATGTAATAGTTCTTTCTAAATTTGTATAAACTTCCTGTATTTTAACCTTTATACTTTCAGTGCTTTGAATTATTTCTGACAACTCATATAGTAGACTGTTTTTGCTTGAATGTTCATCGTCCTTTCCATCACAATATTTTTTTTTCTTCATGCAAATAAGTTTGGTCTACAGCCATTTATAAATTCTAGTCTAAATTAGTAAGTGGATAATAATTTTTCTTTCTCAATTATGTATAACTTCTTTAATTCAGAATTCTTATTCTAATTATGGAAACACTGTGCAACAAAATACAGTGTGTTGACTTTTTCTTTTGAAAACTGGAGGGACGCCAGGGTCCCCAAGCTTCTCGGTTATTATTCCTGAGAAACTCTCATCTACTCTTGAAAACATCAAGGAATGTATTCTACACTACTCTAATGGGTAAAGTCACAACACTTATTGGGGATGGGCTTGACAGCAGTTTGGGGAGAGTGGTGCTTACCTTGAGAAAAGGACCGTGTTGAGTTCTTCCTCAGCCACCCTTTCTCTGTGCTGCGGTCCATCTACTTCTCATACGTCCAGTTTCCCTAGTGTAGTAGTGTGTATTCAGAAATCACATCATGTGCCTCATCTAATGCAGTTTATCCAGTGTAATTTATTTTATGTTTTCTAAATTTTGCTCAATGCATAGTTTCTTCTTGGGATTATTTTATGTGTAGTTTTCTTCTGTTGTTACCATTATCTTTTAATGGAGAAGAGGGACATACTTTATTCTCCTGAAGCAGATGAACTTGCAGTCAAGCAGTGGCATTAAAACAAGATCACAACAGATATTGAATGGAATTTTATGGGTTGAGTGCACAAGAAAAAAGGTACTCAGGTTATAAGTTTACTGTGGTTACTCTTTTGTAAACTTCTCGTTACTTGTAAATATCTAGTGTTATGTACTTACTTTCTTCTTGTCACTAACTGAGAATAATATTAGATTCCATAATATTTCTAGTTATCTGGTTTAGAATTTCAGGACATTTATTACTTTGGTGGTTATTGTTCTGTTTTGTAAGCAATATTATGGTGAGCATGATTTTACCTGAACTTTTGTTTACTTCATGACTCTTTAGTTAAATTTTGTGTAAGTTAACTCAGGCTAAAATTTTACTTATCAAATGAATATACATCTAGGTAAGTTAATTTGCTAGTGCCACTTCAGACTGATGCAAAATAAAAAGAGAATAGGGTTTAGGGTTTTAAACGATACAATTTTAATTTCATCTATTATTTTAGCAACAGTTTGGAAGTACCATCTGGTGACCATGTACCTTAATTTTCTTATATGTGAAACAGAGATTGTAACATCTTGATTACAAGATGTTTGTGAACATTGAATGATATAATATCTGTAAGTCACTGTGCTTAGTAAATAATTACTTATCAATTATGCTCAAATCTGAAATTTGCTATAATTAAACAGCATATGACCATGTGATTTTATATATAAACCTTGGTCTAAAGAACATGATTATTGTTTTTCTTCAGAGAACACAGCCTTTCACACATCACATTTTTTTTCAAATTAATTTTTTTTTTTAGGTTTTTTTTGAGACAAGGTCTTGCTTTGTGGTTCAGGCTGGCCCTGAGCTCAGCCTCAAACTCACATCACAGCGATCCTCCTGCCTCTGCCTCCCGAGTGCTGGGATTACAGGCGTGAGCCACCACGCCCGGCACTGTGGTATGTGGTACTGGTTGCTGCTGGGCGTGAGTCTCCATGCCCAGTATGGTATGTGGTTACTGGGGAATTGAACCCGGGCCCTTGCGCTTGCAAGACAGGCGCCAGAACCACTGAGCTAACTCCCCGGCGCTCAAATTAGTTTTTATTAGTAAAGTAAAACTCCTAGTAAATCATTTCAGTTTTCTTGCAGCTACAATTTTTCATGTGTAATTTCTGACCCCTTATTGCAAACTATGTTTTCCTACAGTTCTATTTGATGAGAAATCATATTGGGAAATGATTTGATTAAGTTTCATCTTTCACTTTTCTGAGTGGAGCTCTGCTTCGATGTAACAGGCTTCATGCATGTTTGCTCAGCCTTGTTGATGAAATTTTTGTATTAAAAAATCATGGTGACTGTTTCTCTCATCCTTCCTCCTCCCCCTGCCAAGATTGCTTAAGAAAGCAGGGTTGCTGTAGTGAATAATTATGCATTTTGATCTTTTATACTATTATCAACTTGCTTTCTGGATTTTCCATATTCTAATTTGATAACACTATATAAAATCATAAATGCCAATAAACACATATATCAGCAGAATCAGAGAATATAAAGAGCATGTAGACTGTCATCTAATTCTGCAGCAAATATTGAATATGAACCATGAAGCAGGATTTTCTTCTAAGTGCTAATAATTAAGATATCTAAGATCTCTTTGATTTTATCTTTTATGAGAGGGATAAAAGAATACCTCTAAAATTTCTCACAGCCAAATGGTTTCCTTTCTCCTTGGAACCATACATAGAAATTGAACCCTTTGACCTAGTGAAATTAAATGAGTTCTACTTATTAGGAGGCATACATATTGGTGTCATTGCACAGGCAGGGACTCCGCTAGTAAACAAGAGTGCTCACCCATTATCCACCTATATGTGACAAAGTAATCCTGAGGTTTCTTCCTAATCTCAAGTGTACTTTTTTTGCTTCTTTAACAGTCAGCTTGGTAGAATGCCACTGCCAAGGTCATTGCTTTTCATTCAGGTCTTCAGCCTTACCCAGACTGCACAAAGACACAGACCAGAATTCTTATTTCCCTGTAAAAAGTGTCCACAACCTCAGGAAAGAATATCCGATCTGTTTGCTCGATGAACAAAATGGTGTTAATGTTTTCAACCAACATAACAACACAATTTATATTATTATAACATTTCAGGTGTTATACATGCTATAAATATAGTACTATATAAAGTAAATATTATTTTCACAATTTGAGTATACATTCTACTTTCTAAAGAAATCATCTTATTCCTTCTAGCTTAGGCTTCAAGTCCCTATTAAAATTTTGATCGTATTTCTTAAATATTAAAAATTATTCTCACTGATATAGAAAATATGTATCAAGTAGCTTAATTCTGACATTACCTAAACTATAAAGCTATGTCGGAATGTCACTTGGTTGGATATGGGAGTTTTGAATACAGCCTAATATTGAACTGACATTACATGAGAATTAATTTTACTGTTGGCACATATTGAACTTGTGGTCAGCTAAACCCTTTTAAGGGTATCTCCCTATGAATTGCTGTCAGATCAGGTCTTCTTAATGATCCGCCTGGCTCTTGTCCCCATTGCATGCCAGTAGGGAATCGAGACCCTGCCGTAAACTTCGAAACACTGATGGATGGCACATGATGAGTCAGCATGTGTTCCCCTGAGATTTCTGTCCCCTGACTTTTATGACCAGCTTTGGTTTTCCTTTTGCAGTGATGTTCTTTTCAGAGATCAGTAGCAACAGATGGCTCCACTGGGTATTTCTCCAAGATATGAGACTGCCGTCTTCCTTCCTTGTTCTCAGTTTTACTTGTATATCCTGATTTGTGTCTGTTTGCTGACATCATACATCATCCTCACGATGTCCTCACATGTATGAATTTCTGAGCATAGACAGCACCTCTGTCACATTGCTGTGAATTGCAGGCTTTCACTGTTAGTGCATTCTGCCCTAATTTAATCTTTTATTTTAGCTGAATTTAAGTGTGTGTTTTAAATTTAGTCGTGTTTCTAGCCCCTCTTTTTATTAAAAAAAATCAGGCATATTGAAGCATAATTTATGCAACAAACAAGTATAAGAACACTTCCTCCCACCCCCAAACTCTCTCTCTCTCTCTTACACACACACACACACACACACACACACACACACTCACTTTGATCTTTCAGTTAGTATTCATTTTGTGTAATCTCTTTCTCTCATGTGGAAGCTGGATGTGGTGATTCATATCTAATACAGATAATGTGGTAAACATGATGGTATATTATAAAAGCAGGTTCAAAACTGATTTGACCATCTGCCTTGGGTCTCTCCCCTCTCTCTCTTTCACTTAGCAGAAACCATCTATCATGCTGTGAACTCTTCTGTGGAAAGTCTTATCTGGTAAGGAACTTAGGAGGATTTCTGGGAACAGGCAGTGATGAACTGAGTTTACCATTAACCTTGTGAGTGAGCTTGGAAGTGGACCCTTCCCTGCTGAACCATGAGATAACCACAGGCAGCCTCCAACTTAGCATAGACTGTAGACACACCCAGAATGAGATAAAAAAATATTTGCTACCTTAAGCCACTGTTAATTTGTTCGACAGTGATAAATAATATATTTTCCGTATAGCATAACTCATTCTTTTTATGTATGTTTAGTTTTTTTCAATTTCAACATACACTGTATACATATTGTTTGTACCTGTCACAACAATTAAGATAGGGGATATTTCCACCACTTCTGAAGTTCCTTCTTGATAGTCAAAGTAATATTTTCTTTCTTTCCCCTGACCCCCCAAAATAGTGAACTATTTCTTGTCTCCATGATTTTCTCTTAATGTGTTGTCATATGAATGGAATCAGATAGTATACAATCTTTGAGTCAGACTTTATTTCATTCAGTTGAGATTTGGCTACATTGGGTAATATATTGGTAGTGACTTCTTTTTATTGTGAGGCAGTATTCTATTTTATGTGTGTACTGCAGTTTATTTATTACCAGTTGAAAGCATTTGGGATATTTCCAGTTTGTGGTGGTTGGAGCTATTACATTTCTTTTGTGCCTGAACATATTTTTTTTTTCATCTTTGCACCCCTGGATGAAGCTGACTAAATCATAATATATGTATTTGTAATGATTTTAAATATTCTGTTTGTTTTCTGTTAAGGATTTTTAAAATCTATAGTCATTAAGGACATTGACCTATAGTTTTCTATATTTATTGAATCCTTGTCTGCTTTTGGTGTCAGAGAGATAGTAGCCTAAGTTCCTATCAACACAAGAATAGATAAAGGAAACATGGTGTATATACACAATGGAGTACTAGTCATTCACGAAGAAGGACAAACTTGAGTCATTCCTAGGAAACTGTATGGATCCTAAAACCATAATGCTGAGCAAAACAAGTCAGACACAGAATGTTCAATATTTCTATTTTAACTTGAAATGGTACATGATTCCTTTTGATCTTTTACAGAATGAATCATATTCTTTGCTCTCTTAAAAATAGATTTCATTCTGTCCCAAACACACTGAAATAAGTTTTTCTTATCTTTTATGTTTTATAAAAAATGCATATAATTTTTTAAATTTGGTAAAATTTTGTGAAGTTAAAAAATTATCTGTTCTCAAAAACAAAAGATGGAGTTTGCATAGAGTGGCAAAAAACCCCTACATATCCAACATAAAACTGAAATATGGTAAAGCTAAGTAACTGGTATTACTTGAATCGTAACTTATTTAAGTTATAGAAATTATGACAATATATTATGGGCAAAAGAGTAAATTAATCATTGTAGTAGAAGAGACACTTCGAAAATAAAATCAAACTAATACAGTCAGCTGGTCTTTGGAGCAAATTCAACATCATCAAAAAATATAGTCTTTTTGACAAGGTGCTGCAGTAATTGGATATCCACATACAAAATAATAATAATCTAGATTCAAATCTTACACTGTACTGAAATTAAAACAATTCCAATTCCAATGAAAAACAAAACCGTCAAACTCCTAGAATAAACACTGGTAACCCCTGCTTGATCTTGGGTATGACGGTGACTTTTTAGGGACAATACCAAGGACAGAATTCATCAAAAAATTGGTAAGTTGGGCTTCATTAAAATCAAAACTGCACATGATGCCAAAGGCACTATCAAGGAAATGAAAGGACAGTCTACAGACTTATCACAAAGATTTGCCAAAGACATATCTCAAAAGTGACTCTTGCAGAAAATGTATCATGAACTTAAAAGTCAAGAATAAACACAAAAAGAACAACTTAAAA
The DNA here is from genome assembly GCA_004026965.1 of Petromus typicus. Lineage (NCBI taxonomy): Eukaryota > Metazoa > Chordata > Mammalia > Rodentia > Petromuridae > Petromus > Petromus typicus. The sequence goes on along the minus strand of PVIR01031218.1, from coordinate 5,598 downwards.
AGTACAAAATGATCTGAGCAAGACTTTTCTTAAGAGGACATGCAGATGACGAAGAAGCAGATGTGAAAAATCTTCGACACTAAAACGAACGTCATAACAACAATACTATACCAGTACATATTTATTAGAATTATCAAAGAAGGAAATAAAAAATTTGTAGATAAAACAGAAAAAGATGCAAAAAAAGCTTTTGTATACAATGGAAGTGGAGGGGCTGAAGGAAGGGCTGAGAAATGGGAAAAATAAGAATCAAGACACTTCATATGCAGGTACAAATTCTCAGTGGTGATTGTGATCATAACGCGTACAAATAATGTATCAATAAATTCCATGAAAATAAAAGAATGGTCAGTGTCCCACAGTGACACCACCGGATGCTGGCATACACATGCAGCAGCACAGGCTCTCAGTCATTGCTAATCAAAGTGCAAAATGTGCTTTGATTCAAAGTGCTTCTTTGAAAAACAGGGTTTCTTTTTTCTTTAATTTAATTGAAATCTTTATTGGTACATTACATATACACATCATGATTGCATTCAACAATGAGATTTTGTACCAGTATATGACACAACTTAATCCTCATTTTTTCCCATAGCCCTACTCACCCTGCCATCCCCACTCCCTGTATACATAAACTTTCCTTTCTTTTTTGTTATAATCTCATTATTTTTTCCCTTCACCATATTTCGTTTTGATATTTTCTGTTTCACAATATATAACACACATTTTAGAACTCATTTACATCTTTGTTTTCTCATACCAGAGAAAAGATACAATATTTACACATCTGTCACCTATTTATTTCACTTATGAGGATGTCCTCAAGGTACGTTCATTTAAGTATAAATTATTCAAACTTACCAGTTTTTATGGCAGAGATTGCAAATCTTTTAGAGAAGAATTAACACCACTACTCCTCAAACTCTTTAATGAAATCGAAAGGGAAGCAGCACTCCCAAATTCATTACTGAAAACGGTTTCTTACAAAAACAGACCTATCCTCACCATGCAGTCTAGCAATTGTGATAGATCAGGAGAAAGATTGGGAGCTGCCAGGGTTTATAGATGGGAAACAAGGATAAAAGAGGCCCACCATGTTATTTTAAGGGACTGAAACTGTTCTACATAACGTTATCCTTCTGTCTAAGCTCACGGAATGAATGACACTCAGTGGTCTTGTGTAAATTATGAACTTCAGGTGACTCCGATATTCCAGTTTCAGGTCATCAACCACAACACATATGCTGCTCTGAGAAGTGCGATGACCGTAGGGGAAGCAGTCTGTGTGGGGCTGAGGCCTATGTAAAAAACCAACCATTGTGCTTTTGGATCAGTCTTGCTGTGGACCTCAAACTTCTCTAAAAAACAATCTGTTGTTTTTTAAACGGAAAAAGATCACAAAGTACATATTTGGCTAGAGAGCCTGAAAAAGCAGTAAGGAGGGAGATGAAAACTAAGATTACTGTATTCCAAGATTTGAAGTTGTAATATATCAAGGGGAAGGAACAGTTAAATCAAAACCACTGCCAGGGTAGGTTTGATGTTAGCTGATAATTAGTAGAATTTTTAACGAGCAGATTATTTTTCCTGGTATACGAGAGACAGAATTCTGATTGAATTTATGAGAGAAGGGAATGAAACGAGAGGAAGTTACTGTGGAAAGGAGTTTTGCAGTTAAAGGGGCAGAGGCATGGGAAAGTTTGTGCAAAATAATACAATGACATAGATTTTAAGAAGTTAGGTTATTACATCATTTATGTATGAATTCTAAGATACTCATTCTAGAGAGGGAAGAATTGCTGGGATAATATTCTTGAATAGTTTAAGTGGAAGGCACATAATTCATAAACATGGCAGAGAGCTTGATACAGGGACACAGTCAGTCCGCTGTGACTGGGTGGAAAGCAAAGTACACAAGTATATAGAGGTAAATGGAGATATATAGTATGTGTTTCTTTTGATTACTGCATTTTCACCATGAAAATAGAAGTTTCTTTTGATTACGTATATTTCCATCATAAAATAGGAAGCGACATTATCTGTGTGGGGATGTTGCAAGGCATTTACTTTAGAAGTGTTTACATATGATATATGGCAAACTGTATAGATTAAGGAAATATTGGAAACTGATTAGACCAAGGGCCATTTAACTGGGGATCATGAATTTTAAAAAATGTGAGTATAGTGAATCAGCCTGGAGATAAATTAATATACAAGTTGAGTTTTAAGGAGAATTGAGGTGCTACAAAGTGAAGTTCAATGGAGTGTATTTCCATAGATACAAAACATTAAATTCAGCTGCAGTGATAGGCAGCAGGTTTCAGCGAATGGATACCTGAAATCAAATGTAAGAATGAGATGTAATTAATAATGATGAAGTGTAAGGATGAGATGAAGTGTAGGCAAAGGTGGCTAGACTAGTATGGAAGATGAACTGGTTGGAGGTTAAGTGTTCAGGAAAATGAGAGAAGGTTGGTGGGATGGCGTGAATGGACAGTGACATTATCCAGAGTTATGATGTAGTGACACTCAAAGAAATGGCTGTGATTCAGGAGCTAAAATCTTCAAAAGCTGATAAGAAAGGTCTGTGGATGACTATGACATAGGGAGAGAGTTAGGTAAGGTTAACTAAACCTAGGTTTTTTTAGGAAGGAGGAAGAGAATAGTTTTTGTACTACCAGTGGTCATTAAGGAGAGTCAAAGCTCATCCCCAGGGGTGGCGGAAAGGAGCCACGAGAGACAATTCCATACTTACTCGTGGTTCTAAGGAAGTGATCCTCTGAGCACAGTAATGGACATCAGAACAGCACCTGAGCAAATGCTGAGTGTTTCACCAACAGAAAATTTTAACGGTAATGAACCACATAATTACCAAAAGGGTAGAACATAGCCATACATTCATCCATGGAATGGTTTCATGGATTTAAAGTAACAAGTCATGTTGAGTATCTATTCTACTTACCTCTATGCCATAAACTGACAGTATTTTGGGGTTGTTTTTGTTACTTTTAACCAAACATATTAATATGAGTTATTATTCTTTAGCAAGAGTCAATCAACCTGATATCTCTCTGAAAAGAATATACAGGTTGTTCTAGAGATGATAGGAAGTTTGTCAGCAAAAGTTAAAATTGTAGTTAGAAATTCACTAAAAAAGACTAACGTGTACTTTGAATATTAACAATTTTTATTTTTCTAAGGCTGTGTTACAAATTACTAGACCAGAAGGCTTGAAACAGTGGAAATAACCTTTCATATTTCTGAATGCTAACACCTCTAGAACAAGATCCTTTTACTGCTGCAGTTTTTCAAAATTCTAGGTTGTCCTTGGATCATGGGCAGTGAAGAACAGTCTCTGCTTTCCTATACATGGCCACTACCCATGGGTTTGTGCCTCAATTTCTTTTTCATTTTAAAGGTACTGGACAAAGAAGGCCCATTTCAACCCACAATACTTAGTCAGATCCTTATTTTTTTCAATAGAGTATTGGACTTGTCTCTTTCATTGTACTTTTATAATCCTCATAAAAATGCACACATTGTATAAATATTTTTAATGGTAGTTCTTACATTTAAGAAAAATTAACCGTGGGAAACCTAATTTTTAATGTGCTACTTGCTTGGAATATGTTGAATTATATTAATCTCACGAAATATTTATTATTCCCAAATTATTTTAATTAGCAATCTTAATAGTTAATACTTTTATTATTTTCAAATTTACTTTGATTGGAATTTTAATTGTATTTTACTTCTTCGTTCTCTTCAAACTCTTTAGTAAGAGAATCAACTTGTGTTGATTGCTTCACCTATTGATGCCTGCTCCAACCAGAAAGATACACGACACTGGCCTTATTGTTGCCTCATTGCCGCTGTGTTGCTTCTTCTTGTGCATCCGAGATCCTTTTGATATCTCCACAGAGATTTTTGGTAAGTGGATTGGAAACTTGCTTCCATTACTGTTCCTTCTAGGCTATAGGAAAGGTTCTTCCTGGGACATAATATGCTTACAAGTGTACGTGGAGATAATCCCTAAATTAGATGTGTTCTTAAAAGTTTCAGGGGAGAAAACAGCATTTGGTAAAGAGGCAGAATGTGGAATATAGATTCAAGGAACGTAGTCGTGACATTCAGGAGAAAAGCAGTAGTGAATAGAGAGTTCTTGAAACAATGTGAATCATCAATTATAACTTCACCTGTAGATTTCTATTAAAAAAAAAAGGACGTCCAATCGATGGTTGGTAGTCAAGCTTTCTTTAGTGCCCATAAATTTATCCCAAATGCCAAGAACCCATTCAAATTTGGGAAACCAGCTGAGTAAAAAGGTCATCCTCTTGCCTAACGGCAGATTCAGTAGTTTTTACCACACAATTCCCTTTATGGTCATAATTGTCCCTTGCAAAAATATAGTGTTACAGCAGACTCATAAAACTGCTGCCTCTGGAATAAACAGGAAAGGGCACATTCTCGTATCAAAACAACTTATGTGTCAATAGAATTTAGTTTCCATTTAAAATGGAAAGCAGAGATTCTGCTAACAATGCAGGAGACTTGATATAATGCCTGTTTGACCTTTTAGTGCATAGATGAATCTGTTGCTCCCATTTAGATAGGTATATCTTGTAGACTAGAGATACGAATCTGATTCTCATATATATTTATAGTTCCTGTAGGGAAACAGCACCACTTCATTTGGCTTTTTCATATAGCATAGATTTCAGAGTAAGGAGGTGCTAATAATTACTGTGTTTTGAAGGAAACTATTAGCATTTCAGACATGAATAAAAGTTAAAAAAAAAAAAAAAAAAAACAGTGCATGGTGAAGACTGGCTCCATCTTTTATCCTGAAAGAGAATTTAAAGTTTTCTCCACTTTGAAGTTTGCAAGAACATGTTACTTGGAATAATAATAATAATAAAAGAATAACAACAAAATCCACATAAAATAATTTTTCAGTCAATCAGGTTATATTAGAATATTTCACAGAAATACTTTCCTAAACTCTTTTTTTTTTAAATGGGAAGGTGAAGTAAGGTGACATTTTAATTCTGTGACTAAAAAGTTAAGCACAAATCTGGAGGAACAGATTAACTGGGCAAAAGAATATCCTCTGGAAGTTGATCTGCAGAGAAGAGTGTCTCACAGGTGTGTAGTTAAAATGAACAGACATCATCAGGCCCTGAGAAGCAGAGGACACCCTCTGGCTTTGAGTTTTAAGCCCTGAAACATGGATACACAGATAGATTATGTTTGCAGATGTAAAGAATGTGCTCTAGGGTTGGATGACTCTCTTTGAAACCTATATTCCCACACTGAGAATTGTGTGAGCAAGTTATTTATTTCTTAGTTTGCTTTATCTGTGAAATGGGGACAATGATACTTACCTTGTGGTTGTGTTGGAAATACACATGTCACTTAATATATATGTCAATCCCTAAGTCAGTGCACTGCCTAAGAACAAACATGTTAGTTGGAAGAATTTGTAGAAGCAGCATTAGAAGCTGTGTTGGTTTGCTTATGCTGCCATAAGAAAGGGCCATAAACGTCGTGATGTACACCCTTTAATTTCTCATAGTTTTGGAGGCTCGAAGTCCAACA
>PVIR01031217.1:0-19621 GCA_004026965.1 Petromus typicus | reverse complement strand
TAATTGTTTTGTAGAAATCTTTGAAATTGAATAATTTCTTTAAAGAATTTGATTAAATATAGCAAAATGTGGCCTGTCTTTCTGTGTTTACACATCTTGATTTCCTCATGAAAGATTGAATGGATTCAGATAGTACATTACATATTTCATAGTTGTAGTTACTATATCCCTTTCTTTTAAAGTTGCATTTATAATTATGCAGATACATTTAAAATCTGGGGGTTTTTTTAAAGATTATTTCTTAGGGCTTTTTTTTTCTGCTTAAAGGTGGTAAGTTAATATGCCTTTTAAGCATACTAAGCTTATGTGGTAGGTAGGGATTTTGTTCATTACAAATGTTAAGTTTTCAGTTAAGATTTGTTTTTTAGAATCAATTGAAATTTCAATATTAAAGCATCCTTAGTTTAAGGTATTCGTGAAATAATCACAATGCAGGCTAGGTGTGGTGGCTCATGCCTATAATGCCAATAGTCAGGAGGCAGAGACAGGAGGGTTGCCTTGAGTTTGAGGTTGGCTTGGGCTACAAAGTGAGTTCAAAGCCAGCCCGAACTACAAAGTGAGACTCTGTTTCAAAAAAACTTAAAAAAAACACCCCCACACACAATGTAAAACACATTAGTTTTTAGAAAAAATACTCTGGTTGACTTAAATTTATTGGTACAGATTTAAAAATTCTTTGGAGGCTCCAACTTTTATCTTGTTTATTGTAAATGCATTAACTGCCTGCCTCATAAAATGACATTTGACTGCATAAAATTTTGCATCTACAAAGATCCAGTCTATACTAAAAAGTCTGCCACATAGCTTATTTTCACCCATTTGTCTGGAGACTTTTCATTGTTTCCTTTCTTTTATGCTACAGATGGGGACACCTGTAACAAGCTCAAGTACAGCTTCATCCAATTCAGAAAGTCTGTCTGCATCTTCTAAAGCTCTGTTTCCTAGCACAGCACAAGTACGCAGGAAGTTGCAGTTTAAAATTGTTAAAATGACTTTATAAATTAACCCTTTGGACCCTACATAGAAACTAAATCTTTTCTTAAAAATACATAATTTTAAGTAAAATCAATGGTGTTAATTAAAAATGAAATTGTATATGAAATTTGAATTCATATTAAAAAAGTAAAAGTACCCCAAACTTCTTTGGTTCTAAAGGGTTAAAAGCATGTAAGCAGTAAAATGCTTTATAGTATCCAGTGGTTAGCCTGATGCATGATTAAGCTCATTTTCTTTTATACTGTTTAATGCATCATATTGAGTATAAGGGAATTTAGTTCTGTGCATTTGGTTCTAAAGTTGACCTAATATTTCAGATGTTTGGTACTATGAAAAGTAATGCATTTGCTGGGGACTTAGCTCAGTGGTTCCGGTGCCTGTCTTACTGTAAGGGTGCCTACCTTGCAAGCGTAAGGTCTCTCGTTGGATGCCCGGTAACCACTATACAGCAATGCTGGGCATGGAAGCTCGTGCCTGTAGTTCCAGCACTCAGGAGGCAGAGACGGGGATCGCTGTGAGTTTGAGGCTTGCCTGGGCTACCTAGTAAGCTCAGAGCCAGCCTGAACTACAAAGCCTGTCTCAAAAAAAAAAAAAAGTAGCACATTTATTACTGGTAACTTTTTAGTTGAAAGAGCCTGCCAAGTTAATCTTTTTATTCATAATTATCTTGCCATTGCTAATTCACAAGGTACCATGTTATATAAAGAATACTTTTATTTAAAAAAGTCTTATGAACTTATGTTTAGTGTATTGCCATTAGTACTAATTTTTCATGCTAAGTAAATGGAGTTTATCCAAGTTCTCACATTTTATATTTTATAAGTTTTTAGATTACTTTAAGCAACTATAACAGAGTGGAAATGAATTACATTAGATACATGTACTGTTCTATGGAATAGTTGAGTAAAAGATGATAGATTAAGTTTCAAGAGGGAAATAGATGTCTGAAAAGTTACCTAAGTTTTGTTTGCTGTAATGTGATGTGACCTCAGTGCAGCATCTTCTGATATTCTTAAGGGTTATCTTGAATTTTGTGTAGCATTTCTCATCTGTGAATTTTGATTTTTATTTAAAATTTATTTACTGTATTGGTGTCTTATTTAAGTTGATTTGCTCAAATTTTGTGTATTGAGATTTCATTGATGGAGGATTGTGTTTTACAGGCTCAGGCAGCTGTGCAAGGACCTGTTGGTACAGATTTCAAGCCCTTAAATAGTACTCCTGCCACAACTACAGAACCCCCAAAACCTACATTCCCTGCTTATACACAGTCTACAGCTTCAACCACTAGTACTACGAATAGTACTGCAGCGAAACCAGCAGCTTCAATAACAAGTAAGCCTGCTACACTTACAACCACCAGTGCAACCAGTAAGTTGATCCATCCCGATGAGGATATATCACTGGTAAGTTGTTGCAGTTTTTTACTGGCAGCATTTGATTGAAAATTTGTAGTATCTTGTGTATTTGAAAATAGTTAATTTGTATACCAAGATGGTTTTAGAATGAATTAATACTAAACAAGTGGTCTTACCATTCTGATTTTACAAAACCATAATAAAAATATATGAATAAAAATAATAAAGCATCTTATACGCTTTTTTTTTTGAGACGGGGTCTCGCTTTTTGTGGTTTAGGCTGGCTTTGAACTTGCAGTGATCCTCCTGCCTCTTGTCTCCCAAGTACTGGGATCGTAGGCATGTGTCACCATGCTCAGCTTTCTTATTTCTCATAGATCATTAGTTGGGTTATACTATAAAAATGATTTTTAGGTGAGTGTGGTACATACCTATATTCTCAGAACTGGATGAGGAGATAGAAGGGCACAGGCAGGGGTTTGAAACCAGCTTGAACTACAGTGAGACTGTCTCAGAAAACTATATATTTCCTTAGTACCTGGAATAAATATGAATATATAGATTAAAAAGTCTAATGTGAGAGAACCTGTAGGTAACTTGAAGCCCTATGAAGGAATTTATTTTTGTACAAATTTAATACTTAGAATTTAATAATACTCACTTGTACAGTTGAAGTACAGTAGGCTCTTGACTTAAAATTTCCAAGGTTTGTGCTGTTTGTTGTAAGTTAAGATGGCTGAGGTCTAGATGCTTACCTGGTACATGCTATAGATAAGAATAGGCAGATGAATATTACTTTAACCTAACCCAAGTTCATATGTCAGGCCAGTTGTAACTTGAAGGTCCACTATTGTAATTCCTGTTAAGTTATTACCTGTATCTGAAGTATAACCATAAGTAATAATATTCCTGTAAGGTAAAGGTGGCCCTGATTGTGTATCACATGCAGTCCCAGTGCTGAAGAGGTTGAGGCAGAAGATCTCCACAAGTCTGAAATCTGCTTGGGCTGTGTAGTGAGACTGTCAACAAATAGAACAAGATAGAGTTAAAGGGTAGAGTAGTAGTTATGCTGGTTTTAAGCAAGAATTAGTTAGGAAGTGCAAGTGTTTTAAGAGTTACTCTATAAATAAAATAATCAGATGCTTGCCTTTATGCTTAATTAACCTGCCTGCACTAAAGTATTTCACATTGTGTTTGTTTTTTTAGGAAGAGAGAAGGGCACAGTTACCTAAATATCAACGTAATCTCCCTCGACCAGGGCAGGCTCCAATTGGTAACCCACCAGTTGGACCCATTGGAGGTATGATGCCACCACAGCCCGGCATCCCACAGCAGCAAGGAATGAGACCTCCAATGCCACCTCATGGTACTCCTCTTTTGTGGCTTGTATTTAGTGGATTTTCTGAGAACATATAGATTTATCTGAAAAGTACATTGTAATTATAATGTGATTCATATACCAACTCACTCTATTTTTTTGTGTTTGAAATTTGTTTTTTAGGTCAATATGGTGGTCATCATCAAGGCATGCCAGGTTACCTTCCTGGTGCCATGCCACCATATGGGCAGGGACCGCCGATGGTACCCCCTTACCAAGGTGGGCCTCCTCGACCTCCAATGGGAATGAGACCTCCTGTAATGTCGCAAGGTGGCCGTTACTGATCTTGCTTCACCCAGTCTAATAGGTTTGGAGATTAAACCTTTTCTCAACTTGTGCTGTTTATATAGCCAAGCTTCCGTCAATAAGGCTTCATTGTGACTTTAACAAACATTATCTTCCCACTTACCAGGAACTATTGGACATTTATTTTACATGGGAAAATTTATTTGGAATAATAAAGCAGGAACTTTTCCTGAAGTTGCAATTTATACTGTATGGCTTCTTTTTCATGTTTCATCTAGGTTTTTAGAAGTGAAGTATAGTAAATTTGGTTCGTTAAATTGTGAAGGCGCTGGAATTACATGAACATACCACCTTAATAAAGGCAAGTTCTGTAAGCTTACATTGCTATTTGTAAAGTTAGGCCTTCACAGCATTTCAGATGCTGTTGGACTTCATGTCCCCAGCCTACCTTGGTGAGGGCTGTAACTATTTCCAAGTAACCTGTACATTGGAAGTCTGAATGTGTAACAATATTTAATGTATTTAGAGTTCCTCATGTTGCAGGGTTTAAGAAATCTGACCCAACAAGGTCATGTGATTTTTTTCTGTACTGTTAAACTTCATTGTAATAAAACGAGAGAAAAATTTATGCCTTTTTATTCATAACCCAGCTGTGGACTACTGCCTGAAAGGTTTGTACCCATGCATGCCACAGTAGATGTCCACAAAATAAAACTCACAGTTACCAATGCAGTTCTAATAAATCTTTGGGTTGTCTTTGAATTGAAGATTGTTTCATAGCTGCATGTTTTAAACAAATCTGTATATATAGAATTGTATGTAAATAGTTTTAAGTTAACGAAAAACTTAGATACTTGTGATCTATTACTTGATGGGTATGAAATCTTAAAATGTGTCACATTTTCACACCCTTTGGTGTCTACAGATGTCAACAGTATTTAAAGTGTAAACCTTAATATTTTTTCCTTCCTCCTGAGATATTTAGAACCTAGTGCCAGACCCATTCGTTTCCTTCTGATTATTTTTGAAACTTAAATACTGCATGGACCTCAGAAGCTTTTCAGGTGCAAAATTCTAGAAGCTTAGGTGCATGCAGTAATAGTTTCTTTGCTGGTAGTAGTTAGTATATGTATATATTCTATGTATGCTGAGAATGTAAACACAACTTAGGGTGGTTTGATGGCTGACAGATGGGCAACTTTTACTACATTCCTGGAAGACTACATTGCTTATTCCATAAGATAGGCACCTTCTATTGTTAAGCTTACATGGCTTTACTGTTAAATTCTTTGTCCTTGGAAATTTTGAGATTTGTGTTCTTTCAGAAAACTTTTCTGTAGAAAGGACTGCTTTTGCAAGTCTCTTACCATAATTATAGCCATTGTTGACCTATTTGTGGACATTTCTTTTTCTAATCTTTTTTTCCCAGAGTAGTTTCATGATTATATAAACATCAGTATGAGCTCTTTTTTTTTTTTTGAGACAATGTCTCACATTGTAGTTCAGACTGGCTCTGAAATCACTATGTAGCCCAGGCCAACCTCAAACTCACAGCAATCCTCCTGACTCTGCCTCCTGAGTGCTGGGATTACAGGTGTGAGCCACCATGCCAAGACATTGGTATGTGGTACCGGGGATCGAACCCCAGATCTTGGAGCTTGCCAGGCAGAAGCTGGAACCACTGAGCTAAATCCTCAGTGAAGAGTATTTAATTTTGCTCTACTCATTTTATAGTTGTTGTGGTATGATACCATTCAAATGCAAAATATTCCATAGTATGCAAAGAAAACACCTATATATTACCAAGAATATTTCCTTCTGCCAGCAACCAAGTCTCGAACCAACACTGAGTCTGCCTAAATTTATTTTGGCATATGTACACATTTACAGTTGGCAGCATACTTCACATACTACAAGAAAAACAAAACCATGTGTTGAAAGTATTGAAGGCTGATCACTTGGGATGCTGAGACAGGACAATCACTATAAAGTTCAAGGCCAGCCTGAACTATATACCAAGGCCCTGCCTTTAAACACTATCACAAAAAGAAAGTAATATTTAAGGTTAAGGTGGCAAAATTAAATTTAGAATAATTAAGAAATGTTCTGTAGCAGCTGTCTCAAAATTTCACATGTAGTGGGCTGGGGATTTAGCTCAGTGGCACTCTGCCTGGCTCCTATACTTAGGGTCCTAAGTTTGATTCTGGGTTTGAAAAAAAAAAAAAATTTCGCATGTAGTCTTAACAGCAAAATGCAGCAGAATTTTTAAAAATACAGAACAATTGGGAGACCTGTTCAAAAAATGATACAAAACTTTATTTACATTTTATGCAAAGATGGTCTGTATTTTTTGGATGTTTATTGACTTCTGATATCTGAAGGGAGAAAATGATTTTAGTAAGTGATAGGATTATTAAAAATTAATTGAAATGAAAGTGTTACACATGTACATAGTGTTTGCTCTGTTGCTTAGCTCAAAGGTAATGCCCAATTAGTGTATTTAAACCATAAATTTTGCATGCACTCAAAGATAATTAAGCTTCTAGAAAATCTTTTATCTAATTGCTTCTGGGGTCTATAAGGTGATTGGATTAAGAGTGGATAAAATTATATTTGAGTCACCATTTACTTTGCCTTGTACATCCTAGGTAGTAGGCGAAGTTCAGTCAAAGTGAATTCTAGTTGTCCTCACATAAGACTTTTGGGATTTGCTATATTCAGGCAGGTACTTGTGGTTGCTATTATTAAAGAAGTTACATTAGTAGGGCTGGTAGCTTTGGCTGTACCTCTGTCCACTCCTGTTATGAATTTAAAAGTTGAAACAACTTATATATTTTTGTCTGGCACTAGTTTCTATGAAAGGTTTTACTACTAGTGGTAATAACAAGACCAGCAGATGAGGATCAGCTTTCCAATGGCTGCTAGAGTTATATGATTTGAATAGATTGTATTTTAGTAATTTCTCACACACTTGCTACTAGAAGGGAAAAATACCTATTCCACTGATCAAGTTACATAATGAACTTAACTCAGTTTAGTTAAATTTATTTAGGGAGAAATTCTCCCCAAAAAAGCAGAGTGGGTTTAGAGTGGAATTGTAGACAAAAGGCATTGGTCTTTTTCCTTTGTTTGCTTGATCATTGGGATTAAAAAATTTTTTTAAATGCATGTCTTTTAAATTAATTGGGTAATGTTTTTCTAAAATTAAAATTTTCTTCTTCCTATAGCCCTGCCATAGGACAGGCTGAGGCTGAGTCTCAGTGTTGCCCTGTTCAGTCTGAGGCAAGTGGGATTTATTTTATTCCTTATAGGGGCTTTCACAGCTTTATGGCTGTTGGATATTTATGTCCCCAAACTTGCAGCAAGTTTGGTGAAGGCCCCTAAATTTAATTAAATTTAGGATTTTTATATTCTTTTGGCAGAGAAGGCTCTATATTAATATTCACGTTTGACTGTGGTGTTAAACATTTAAAATAATTGCTTTATATTGCATATTAAATAGCTTCAGTAAAGCTTGTTTTAATTGTATTGAACCTTAGTAAATAATTTGATTTGGAGGAATTAAATATTTAAATATTTTACTTCTAGTTCTAGGAAAATCTTACTGGTTATTTTTTCCTGAAACTGAAATTTTTACTTCAAGGATAAGTAATTACTGGAAATGATACAGGGAATCGAAATCTGTATTCTTTTGAACTCATGCATTGAACATCAGGGTTGAAAGGTCATCTGGAAATGTTTGTGATTTTTGATACTTTCAAACATCCTCACCACATTAGAGCAAATGTTAATGTAGAGCCCTGTGAAGAGTGGGAAGGTGATATCTCTGTGTGCTTGTATGGTTGGGTGGGTATAGACTACACGCCTGTTAGAATAAAAGGGTGGAATGGGATTTGTAGACTGGGCAACATGGTTAGTTGATGAAATTTGAGGTAAACTGAAGTTGGAGTATGTGGCAGAGTTACTTTTATAATGTGCTAAACTGATTTTGCAATGATTTGTTTGAGGTTCATTTCCAATTTTACTGACCAGTGTTTTATGCAAAATGCATACATGAGTAGAACGCTGATTTATTTGGTCAGAATAGTTGTATGTGTGTCTATTGTAGGGAATAAAGAAGGAATTGGAAGAGAGGCCAAAATGTAAATCTTGGATTTTTTTTCTCATGTTCAAGTTATTGCTCTGTCTAGCTAGCAGTTTATTCTGGACAGTAATTCATCTAGTGTACAGTATCTTAATACACCTAAGATTATGTGATTTTTTTTTTTTTTTTTTTTTTGTATTCATGGGGTCATGGATTCCAGATTTTGACCTGTTGAGGACATAGGCTTTTCATAAAAATACATTTTCTTGCTTCTGTGACAAAATATCCCACTGGAATATTGAATAATTTAATTTCATATTTTTAAGACTTTAATTGGAGATTGATTGCATTGTACCTGCCATTCTCCAATAAACTGAAATCTCTCAGAGCTCCTTGACCTTATGCTAACCAACAGTGGTGGCACATACATGTAATCTCAGCACTTGAGAGGCTAAGGCAGGAGGATTGCTTCGAGTTCAAGATTTGAACTGTAGCCAGATTGAGCTACATGGTGAGACCATGTCTCCAAAAGCACCAAAAAGAAAAGAGAAAAAAAAAAAAAGGTTCTCAGGAGGGATGGGACAGTTTATTGAAGGTAGTAATAACTAATTTAAGATGTATCCTTTGGGGCTGTAAGTGTAGCTAAGTAGGGCACTTGTCTGACATTAGTTTTGGGGCATGATCTCCACCCACCCCCACTACCAAAGAAAATTGTGTGTCCTTTGCTATCTTTGTAATTCTGTGACCAAATAGTTTGAAAGTTACAAAAATGTTCAGGTGTCTGTAATGTCTTGGTAAGAGTTGGTGAAAATATTGAAGTCACTTAGGTAAATTCTGTTTGAGTAAACTGACAAAAGCAGACACAACATTTTGCGTATAGGTTAGGACATAAAGACATATTAAATGTGTACCCTAAGTTTTTACGAATCTGGTATGTCTTTTTTAAAGGTGGTATTTGCCTACATAGAATTGGTTAATTTTTAAAATATTTTCCCAAAATTAAATTCATTTTTCTCTTACTGAACTTTAATGGAAAAGTCTTCTAAAAGGAGATTTAGGAGACTGGAGTATAAGGCAGATTTTTTGTAAGTAAATTTCTCTCTAATTCTCTTAACATGACAGAGTGATTCTTTTCTATATTAACCCTGTTGCAGTATTGTTTTCTGTAATCCAAATCATTTTAACAGTCTTGATTTTATGGTAAAGAAATCATCTTCCTTCTGTGCTATTTCCTAGTAAAAAAAAAAAAGCACTGCCAGGTGTGATGGAGCATGCCTGAAATCCCAGCACTTGGGAGGCCTGTGGCATGAGGATTGAGGCTGTCTTTGGGCTGCATAGCCAGATCCTGTCTTCAGAAAAGCAAAGCATGACTTTAACACTGTTATGTATAGTCATTCATGAGTGAATATTCTTAGTTAATGCTAAGTTTTCAAATATACAATTGTCCGAAGCTCGTAAGAACCCTTATATTGATCTAAGTCAAGTAAGTGCCTAGGAATTAAGGAAAGCAGGCTGAACTTTGACCTCCTGTATCCACTTTTTCCAATAGTTGTGTTGTGTTTTGTTTTGTCTTTTGTACCAGGGATCTAACTCAGGTCCTTTTGCTTCCAAAGTAGGAGTCATGCCACATAAACTTGACTACCTGGTCCTGGTAGTGGCTTTTTAAAGTTCAACTTTGATTTTTTTTTTTCCGGTATGACATCAGTTTTTTGATACGATAGTTGTGTGTTTTATGAGGTAAGGTTGTCCAAGTGGTTATCCTTAAAACACTCATCTTTTAAATGTTCTAAATTGGCTTCTTTGCTAGAAAGTAGATTAAAGTAGCATGTTCAAAAGATGATGCTCAGAATTGCTTTATTAGCACTGTTTTTTCCTGTTCTGAGCTCTGTATAATTTTGCATGTTGGTACTAAAACACAGAACTTCTTAATTTTTCAAATCTGTGTCAGTTAATTGCTTGTATTTTCATGGGAAATACATTGAGAATGTAGAAGTAATATTAAGGTAGAGTTTTGTAGTTTTAAAAGAGGTCTTCATGGGAAGCTAAGGCAGGAATCGCCATGAGTTTGAGACCTCCCTGGCCTTGGTGAGTTCAAGGCCATCCTGAACTAAATAATTGTCTTCTCCCTTCCCCCAAAAAAGAGGTCTTCATTAAAGTTAATTTGAGGTATTTTCTGTTTGAGGCAAATTAAAAAACTAATTCAGACTGGCTCATGTGACAGACTTTCTTGATTAGGTTTAGAAAGGTATTATTAGAATTTGCTTTTGTGTTTTTATTGTGATAGAATTAACTACAGAGGAGATACATGTACTTAGTGTCTTTGTTAATTACTTGCACTCCACCCATTTAATACAGCAACAGTGTGTAATATATGGCACAATTTTATGTGCTATGTGTTTCATCAAGTATTACATATTATGTTTATTAAAAGATGAAATTATTTTCCGGGTGTGGTGCTACATGCCTATTATCCCAGCACTCAGGAGGCTGAGGCAGGAGGATTGCTGCGAGTTCGAGGCCAGCCTGAACTACACAGTGAGACCCTGTCTCAACAAACCATGAAATTCTTCATTACATTTGCCATCCCTCTACAGTGGATATTTGAATTTTTAAAAAATACTATGGTTAAAGAATGTCTTCACCTTTTGTTAATAAAATTTATTGACAACAAAATTTATTGATGTGAATTTGGGTAAAAAGAATGAAACTGGGGATGTAATTCACTGCTGCATGGGGAAGAACCTGGATTAGATCCCAGCAACGACAGAAGAATGAAAATTTTCCCCAGTTTATTATACATAAACCAGTAGCAATTGTTTGGAAGAGACAGTTTGTATAGTGTTTATAAAAAAACTTACTATGGACGGTAGTATTCCTGCTGTTTGAGTTTTTACTTGTCATTATTCATATTTTGCTGTGGATATTATTAACATTTTATTTCTAAATAATTCAACCTTGTTAACAAAATTTGCAGTATCATCCAGATAATAGTGGCACATTTCTGTAACCCTAACACTGTCCACCCCAGCTTGGCCTATCTGAAAGTACAAAAGAGAAGGCCCTGGGGATGCAGTTCACTGTGAAGGCTTAGGCCTTATCCCCGGTACTGCAAGGGGCAAAAACGGTTTATGTTTTTGTGGATTTGTTTCAGTTTCAGTTTCCAGGCTCATAAGTACCCAGAAGAAGAGTTAAAATTTTACAAGTTTTGAAGCTGAAATGTGGGACATCTGTTTATTAAACCAAGCTGCCTGTATTGAAACAAGCTTGCCAATAATGTATTTTAAAAAGTGACAAATTGCCTTTTAGTGTGTGTTTTTAAAATTAAAAACCTTAAGTTTTATGAAAATTGAATGAACAGCTATGAAGATTGCCTTTGTAGGAATGTGTCTGCATATTTAGAAAACATACGTAACATATGCCACCCCTTTTTTAGCATAATCAAGAATTTCCAGCACAATTCACATTAGAATAGCTTGTTAAAATTGAGATGTGTCCAGCAGATAGTAATACTAGCTCATTCTCAAAATCATTATGAATTTAATAGTTAATGTAACATAACTTCTGTTAAATTTAGGGAAAAATTTTCAGTTTATTACTATCAGACTCTGAGGAAATTAAAGTGCACATTTACTTTTAAACTATGGATTGAGCTCCTCAGTTTAATACAATTTGTGTTTTTGTTAACTAGCAGCAGAATTTCAGCATTTGCTACTTACTGGTAGAGAAGAAAAATCCCACAGCCCTGCCAGTACAGGTTAGTTTAATCTGTAAGTACCTGATGTTCCTATTTTTTTCAAACATATCCATATACCCACTCAAGGAAGAAAGCTATTCAGTTACTTAAATGTGAGTATAACAATCTATTGGACACTTTCAAGCACTCAGTGCTTCGGGCAAAGTCCTAGAATTGCTAATTGCAGTTGTAATAATGGTTTAATACTTTATCACCTTGCATCTAAGTCGATGTGTTGCACATAAAAGGACGAGTGCAAGATCCAATTGGTCTGCCCTTGTTGCTATACAATAAGAAGTCCAAAACTTTGGGTCCAGGGTCTTTGACTATTAAACCACTCCAGTGGTGGTTCTCATATTCATCTTCTAACTTGACACTGTGAACCGACGTAAGAGAAAGTAAGTTTCATACTTTTAACAGTGATAAATGATGTATAATCATAAGCTGGAAAATATTTTTATACTGCTTATTTGATCTTAAATGTTTTTAGTAGCACATGTAAATAACTTATTTTTCTTTATAAAGTATAACCTGTTAGTGGTAAATTATCCCTGAGGGTTCATACTACTTTTAACTAAGAATAATAAACCTTTTTAATGTTGAAATGAAAACTGACTGCTTGTCAAGAAACCTAGCAAAGTTTCTCAATTTTTTAGAAGGGAAATTAGGTTTTAAAAGATATTAAACTCTTTTTAATTAAAATTTTCTCATTGTAACAGTTCATTGTTTGAACCATTCTTGAGAGATTTTCTTTAACCAATAAGCTTCTGTGTTGCTAACAACCTGTAAATACTGAAGGAGTAATATACAACTTGGTACAATCCTCAAGCATCCTTCCAGACCTGTAGCTTTTCCTCCTCCTTTATTTCAAGTGTTATGTTTAGCTTGAGATGCTTGAGATAGCCTAGCCATGAAAATAGTTCATCGTGTACTTTCTTAAACTGCATATTGATTAGCCATCCTGAAAATAGATCATCTTTATTTTATGTGGAAGTCATGTGTTGTCTTTTTTTTAAAAAATAGGTCTGTCAGCTGATAATAAAATATTTCATAAGATATCCTCTTGTTTTAATATAAAAATGCCCAAGGGTTTAAGTTTCATTGCCTTTCACAGTTTAATTTGTATAAGAAATTGCATAGATACAGTGGAAATGGTTTTCCTTAAAATCATCTCTTAAAGCTGCTTTTCTGGTGAGTACTATCCTAAACTTCTGTGTGTCAGAATTTTTACCTTTTGAAATTAACTGAAATGGACTGATTGAAGAGGTGAGCATTCTGAATTTCTACATCTCTTGAGTATTACTTGGATTAGGAATATTAGAATGATTATTTTAACCACCACACATTTCCCCTACTTTTCGTTCACTTTTTTCTGACCTTCACTTAATAAAATACCAACTCATAAGGCTTAAGATTTTCTACTTTGTTCATAGCAAAATGATGCTTCTCATTGCTTTTGATTCTTGTGTAATTTAAAACACCAGAACTTCTGTTCTGTTCTTGTTCTTTTCTGTACTTGTTCTCATCAGAATTAGTCATGCCGACCAATTGATGGGGGTTCTTTTTGAATTTTAAACTTCTCAAATGTATTAATTAATTAATTATTTGAACTCTTTAGTTAAAGATACTGGTTTTTGGGAATTGTGTATACCAGTAAAAATTAGCCTGTGAGTATATATCTTATATTTATTTATGCTGTGTTTTATCATCGATATGTATAACAAGGGTTTCTTTCCCTCTAGTTATAAGTCACATTCCAGGTGATGTCAACAGAGTCTAAGGGTGTTTCAGAAATTTTTCTGCTTTATCTTTATGAATCAGTGAACTCTGGTGTCTTTTTCTATGAGCCATCATAGTTTTCTAAATAATGAAGTTAATACTCTTTGAGTGTGTCATATAGTAATCTCTTCTAGATAAGCACTGAAACAACCCTCAATTTGTGTCTTAAGATTTATAGGAAAGTAAATTTCTAAGGAACTGTGCCCTTTCCTAGCAGGGAAATCCAGACTGAAAAACTGGTAAGTATGTAATTTTAAATGCATGTAATAGAGTAGTAGCCGCCACATTTCCATACTGTAATATTTAGAAGTTAAGAATTCTAAGTCTCCTTTGTGAATTAAAGTATGTGTATTAACCTTTTTCACAAATTTGTGTGCTCAGTGTTTATACTGAAGTGTTCTTTAAATTTTTGTGGTTTACCTCTTTTTCAGTATTTTGTATGGTCTTATAAATACTAATTTTATATTTCAAGCTTTTTTCAGGGTAGAAATAAGTGGCTGTCAAAAGAAAATATCTTCAAGAAGAATACTTAAGTGAGGCCCAGGATTTAGCTCAATTGGTACCGCTTCTACCTTGGAAGCATAAGGGCCTGAGTTTGATCCCGGGTACCTCAAAAAAAAAAAAAAGTTAAATGTCTTCTAAAAAAGCCCCTACTGACTTTCAGTTTACTTAAGTCTTTGTTTTTCAGCTACATTTAAAACTGATAATAGGCAGCTGATCAAAATTGAAAAGCTCATTGTATTTTTTTTAAGAATTATTAGTATTAGGCCATATTTGAGTTTCATAGAGGCTGTTCCTTTAGGGGAGAAAAGTTGATGAAATTTGGAGGCCCTGAGTCTGGTGTAGTAATAATGAAGATAATAGAGGTTAAAATTGAGAGCTTTTACTTGCTGTAGTCATTAAAGATGATTACGATGTCTTTTTAAAAGTAAATTTGGTTTAGCATGTATTTTGTGAAGTGACATAAGATCCCAAAGGGTTAAGAGAGACTGTGGCCGGGGATTCAACTAATTGATTCTGGCACCTGCCTTGCAAGCACAAGGGCCCAGGTTCGATCTCCGGTAACCACATACAACAATGCTGGGCGGTGATGGCTCATGCCTGTAATCCCAGCACTCAGGAGGCAGAGAGTGGGGGAGACGGGGTTGGGGTGGGTGTTGCTGTGAGTTCCAGGCTCACTTTAGCTAAATAGTGAGCACAGGGCCAGCCTGAACTACAAAGCAAGACCCTGTCTGGGGAAAAAAAATAAAGCCTGTCTCTAGGCTTTACTCGAAGCTTTTATTTTATTGAGGACTGCAGTGAAGAATAAATTACTTGAGGGATATGTTGCAAGGACCTTCAACACACAGAAAGATAAAGGGCTAATCCAAAAGTCTGATTTAAATGGTTTAGCTACCCAGAAATTTTAACTAAGTGCATTTTTATGTAACTAAATGAACTCAATAAAGGTAAATAAATTTTAGCCTTAAAATAAAATCAACACTAAAGCTCTAACATGGATTATGTGTATTTAAATTTTTCTTACATAAGTAATTCTAATACATCTTATCATTTGGTAAAATAACTAGAAACTTTTGTGAAATAAGGAGGTCTCACAGTGTGTATGTTATGTTTAATTTTTGTCTACCAGTAGGTTTTAGGGCAAGAGATTTTCTTTATGCAGTCATACACTTAATTAGATTAGAATTCATGAAGGACATGGAATTTACTATGTTTTATTCTGCAGTTGTCCTGCGGATGTTTACCAGGCTTTTAAATAAGCCAAAACTATCATTTTTAGAATAGTGCTTTCATCATCTAGTGATTTTTATTTTGTTACTTGAGAATTATGTTTTGCTTTTGTTTTATTAAAAGCCTGGTTTTACAAGAAAAGGGTGGGCTATCTCCTTTGAGTGACTGTTATCTACAAAGATGAATAAAATTACTCATTTGTTATTTATATTACTTGTCTGAGCTCTTTTATTTGCACCCAAAACAGTTTATATTGAGAATGGGTTCCTATAAATCAACTATCCAGAGCATTTTTTGGTGTGCCCTGCACAACTATAAGCAATTATTTTTATTGAGTGTAGATTGAGGAAAAGGGGTAAAAGCACATTTTAGATGTGTGGTATATGATACATTGCATACCAAAGTTGGCTAGATACATTGAGCCATAGTGTTTTAAAGTAAGCCTAAAATTTGAGCTTAGAATAAAGTCCTTGTATTTTTTATCATTTGTTATATAATCTTTATCCAAAGTTACTGTTCAAATGATAAGTTTTGTAGGTTTGTGATAATCAGGAATACATACAAAAAATTTAGACAGCCTGCCCCTTGAATGTGTTTGTTGAATATTTTCTCTGTAATAGTTTATAGTTGGGGTAATCTTGTAAAAGCAGTGGAAATGATGGGGACAGCATGTTGGTGGTAAATGTGTGTGTGTACACGCTCTTGGTTGCAATGCTTTGTGCAGACAGTAGACAGGAGATGCACCGGAAGAGAACCATTGCAACTGAGGATTTTGAGAAGTTAGCTTGTCAGCCAGTAGTGTATCAAGCAGAATGGTAGAAGCAGGAATCATGGAATAAATGAGGGCACATAATCCTAGAGAAAGGAAAACTATCTGACTAATGAATGAGGATGTGTGTATATGAAAGAGATGAAGTGGGTGTGGTGGTGAACTGTCATCTCAGCCTTTGGGAGGTTGAGGTAGGATTTCCCCCAAGGTCAAAGACAGCCTGGGCTACATAGGTCAAAGCCATTCTGAACTAAATAGGTTCTGTCTGGTATGTCAAAATCACATAGGGCCATGCTTGAATTTACTCAGATGGACGTCTTGAGGTACTCAGATGGTGAGTAATAACGTGGTTTGTGATTAAAACTTAATGCTAAGTCCATACTGACCCTTTGGAAGTCAGAGGCAGGACATGGGAATTTGAGGCAAGTTGTGGAACTGGGAACCTTCGTCAAAAAATTTTAATCGGCCTGGAGGTTCAGCATGGTGGTAGAGCGAGCACCCTTAAGGTTTATTCGGAGCTGAAAGGAATGGAGGATTCAATCGTAAAATGGAGAGGCAGAGAGAAAAGGACTTAAGAGTTTAAGAACGATAAATACACCTCTACTAACTAAAGTGGTAAGTGCCCCAGAAGAGCTGGAGTGTGGTAATTCTGGTGGTTGTGTGTCAGTGAAGGTACCCCATGAAGTAGGTCTGGAAGGATTTTTAGGATGTGGACAAACCGAAAAGTGCCAGAGCCTGTAGAGGTATAGGAAAGACAGTTGTGTAAAGGATGGAAAGATTGTGAGCCACAGTGCTCCTCCTCGGGCTCATTTGAGATCACAGTGTGAGGAAAGGTCGTATGTTAGCAAAATGTATTAGAAATTGGAGTACTTTTTGTTTCTGGCCTGGTGCAGTAATAACATTGTCAAATAGGTTGCTGGACTCCGATGCTATACCTAGTCTGTTGCCACTATTTTCACTGGTCCTGGACAGAATGAGATTCAGCAGCCTAAACTTGCCTGCCTGCCCTTGATAGAGTTCAGAATGAAATTAAAATCTTTTTCTGGAAGGCTGGATAAATGGTTTGGAAGCTCTTCACACTGCAGACCTTTGTTTTCCTTGGTCACTTTTCAAATTGTAGGCTTCTTGGTTTTCTGCCATCTCTTTCCAGTTGTAGGATGTTGCTTTCTTCCTTCAGAAACCTCTGTGTTACTTGTGGCACATGCCTGTAATTCTAGCAATTGGCAGGCTGAGGAAACAGGATTGCTGGCCAGTCTGAATGACAGAATGGGGGCTTATTTTTAAAAATACTGGTAGGTTTTGGGGTTTTTTTGGTTTGAAGTACTGGGAATTTAACTTAGGATGTTCTCCCTTAGCTGTATCCCAGCTGTTTGATTTTGAAGCATGTTTTTGTTAAATTGTCTGTAACCCACAGTGGGCTGTAATTTGTGACTCTCCAGCCTCTAAACCCAGCTGTGGGCTTTCCCCTCACCCTACTTCCCTTCACAGTGCTGGGATTTGCCCTGTGCCACTATACCCAGCCTAACTGCTGTTAGATAGTAACTGAACTCAGAACCTTACTGAAACAGGGTTGATTGATTTTTTGAGGTAGTCTTGCTCAGTGTAGTTGAGGCTGACTTTGAACTTGCTGGAGCCCCGGCTGTCCTCAAACTCCTCTGAGTGTTGGGATGACAGTGTGTATTTCCATACCCTGCTTGAGACTTGATACTTAGTGAAAAAATCTCCTTGAAGTTGTCTAACATGAATGTGCAATTTGAGATTTTTTGTACTTAGGGTTTGGTAGAACCCTACTTAGAAGAGAAGTTAGAAGAGAGCAAGCTATTGTTTATTTTTTTAAATGCCCTTTTTGGTCTCATACCTTTCACATGTCTTTACTGCTTCATTGAAGTATTTGTATGTTAATATGGCAGATACTCTTAGATTTTTTGAAAATTGGCGCTGCAGTGGCGTGTGCCTGTATAAAGACAGTACTCAAGAGGCTGAGGCAGGAATAGTTGAAGTTTGAGATCGGCCTGGGTAACTTAAAACAGTGTCTAGAAGGTTTGGGAACACAGTTGAGTGGTCAGTCTTGTATTCAGTCAAGTATTATCCTCCCAAATAAATAGACCGAAATGTAAAGACTAGAACAAAGTGTCTACGAAATTAACTATTTTTTAAGTTTTTTGAGACAAGGTCTCGCTTTGTCGTTCAGGCTGATCCTGAACTCAGCTTCGAACTCAGCAATCCTCCTGCCTCTGCCTCTCAAGTGCTGGGATTATAGCTGTGAGCCACCATTGTGGTACAGTAGGGCATGAGTCACTATGCCTGGCATTACTGTATGGGGATACTGGGGATGGAACTGGGACCTTCTGCTTGCAAGGCCGGCACCAGAACCACTTAATTAAATCCCTGGCCCAGAAAATAATGGTTTTGAAATAATTGTCGGGTGTGGCATCTGGCTGTAATCCCACCACTTGGGAGACTGAGACAGGAGGATCTTTTTTTTTTTTTTTAAGTTTTTTTTGTTGTTTTGAGGCAGAGTCTCCCTTTGTAGTTGAGTGTGGCCTGAACTCACTGTGTAGCCAAGGCTAGTCTCAAACTCATCAGCAATCCACTTGCCTCTGCCTCCTGAGTGCTGGGATTACAGGCTTACAGGCGTTGGCTGCCACTCCCAGCATTGTGATATTTGGTACATGGGATCAGAAATGGGGGACCTTGTGCCTGCACACAGAGGCTGGAACCACTGAGCTGGGTCTCCTGGGAAGATTTTTTGAGTTCAAGGTCAGTCTGTACTAAGTAATGAGACTCTCAGCAAACAAAAAGACACTAAACAGTTGATGAGTGGATGGTTGTTGGTCCCGAAGCTTAACAGTAGTGCACTGCTGCTAAAGACAGTGACAGTCATGGTGTTGGTAGTTGATACCTGTACCAGTGCAGAGTGCATTGTAAATGAACAAGGACAGCCATGTATGACAAATGTGCAGTGCCCTCACTTAAGCCTTCATTGGTTGATCTTTTTTTTATTTTTTGAAGCAGAGTTTGACTATGTAGTTCAGGCTGGCCTTGAATTCTAAATCCTGCCTCAACTTTCCAAGTGCTAGGGTCACAGGTGTGTGGCACCATGCCTGGCTAAGTAGAGCTTTTTCTTTTTTATGTCTAATCTTTAACATGCTTTACAATCTCATTAAGTTCCTTTTCACTTTAGTCATCTCATTTCCATTCGTACTTTGTTCAGATCTTTCCCTTTTTTCTCCCTGCACCTCCTTCCCTTCCCGTGTCTTCTGGAAGTGGGGATGAAACCCACTGAACTAAATTAAAGGCCATTTATTTCTTTCAATTTCACTAAGTTCCCCACGGGAGAGATGAACTTGGGATCTCTGTTTTGCCCACCCCTTCTGTCCTGGCATTACAGCCATAAACTAACAACTCCCTTCCTCCCTCCCTTCTTCTCGCCCGTCCTTTCAGTGAGAGTATGAAGTTTATTGAGAGAAAAGAACAAAGAAATCATGAAAACTCTTACCTCCATCCAAAAACCTCAGTGCAAGATGTCCAAAGTGATATGGGGGGA